>CP092720.1:15358662-15486162 GCA_030273425.1 Microplitis manilae | reverse complement strand
CAAAAATTTGGGAAGTTATTGTTTCCACCCCGACTTTCGAAAATCGAATTTTCATCAAATGTCGACGTTTTGAGGTCCCAGGAAGCTATTTTGACTATGTTCGAAATGAAGTCCGAGTGTGTGTGTGTGTGTGTGTGTGTGTGTGTGTGTGTGTGTGTGTGTGTGTGTGTGTGTGTGTGTGTGTGTGTGTGTGTGTGTGTAAACTCTTTGTAACTTTTTATCGTTGGAGAAAGAAATGGTGAAAATAAGAACAAATGCAATAGTTAAATTTCTAAGGAATCTACTAAAAATGAATTTTCAACATTTCATTAAGCCTACACTTTATATTTCATCAATAATGATTTTTATTACCTGAGTATGATGAAAAAAACAACCTCGAATTTTCGCCAATGGCATGCATGTTCTTGAGGCATTTCTAGACGCAACTTCAAAATCTGTCATTACGACATTTTCAAATTTTTCAAAATCTTTAAAAATGTTCCGGAAGACACTTTGATATGCCTCTCCTGTTTTCCGGTTCATTAATATCCATGCTACTGGAAATACCTGTAAGTTAATATAAATGATGACAAAATCCATAGAAAAGTTTCCAATGAAGACAAATGCAGTAGTTAGATTTCTACATAGAAAAGAAATTAACTTGCATTAAGAAGAATGTAATTGGATCGAAAAAATTTATATTTAGGAAAAAACATTTTTTGGCTTAGGGAATTTATTTATTGAAAGTAACATTCATGATTAAGAACTCGGGAAAAAATGATCAGACCTGATCAGACATGAACAGGCATGAGTCTTTAGGCCTGTTCTGGTCTGATCATGTATGTTCATGTCTGTATATGCCCACCAGGGAAAAAAAATTATACATAAAAAATGGCCCTATATAATTATATATAATTATGTATAACTATATTATATTATATATAATTATTGCTATAAAAATAAAAAAAAATAAAAAATCCGGGCGTGTGCAGGATTTGAACCATGGACCTTGCGCTCGAAAGTTTAACACGATCCCCACTGACCTAAGAGATTTAGTTGAAAAGTAAGTTTCGTATAAACTTTAACTAATAAAAATTTTATATGTGATAGATTCTTGGTCAACAAAATTTTATATCTATGAGCATACATGAACAGGTATGATCAAGTCTGATCATTTTTTCCCCGGGTAGATTTCACTTAGTGATGGTTTGAGTTTCTCGTTCCAAAAATTATTCTGCTTAAGAAGAGTCTGAACCTTTTTCTCTGTCTCTCTCAAGTCGACGAATGGAACTATCTCTATTTCACTTGCAAAGTAAATCGAAACTTTGTCTACGTTTTTCCCGTAAGCAAATGAACATTTTTGAAAAATGAAAACGCAAGTTGCTAGATTATAGAGCAATGCATCGAGCCTCATTCTTCTTTTTGCGTTTAGAGGTTTTGTTTGAGAAAAAAGCTTGGACAAAAATTGCTTCGCGTTCAAGGTGTGCAAAAAATTATTATTTTGATAGAAAAAAATAATATTATATTACATAAGAAATGGTGAAATCGTAGACTCATAGTAATTTTAATAGTAATTACTAAATAAAATAATTATCGAAAAAGTTATGATTTTTAGCTCAAATAACTTAATTACAAAATAATAGTTCGCTATTCGAACGCTTCAGTTCAAAATTTATGGGAATTTTCAGAGATAAGACTAGACCTGCAGTTGCAACATGATCCAATTTGTAACTGCTTCAGTCTTATCGTGTAGCAGCGTCAGGACTAGTCTTGTTGCAACTACAGCAAATTCGAATGTAGTAACCACAGGATCAATACCTGTAGCAGCTACGTTTTTTTTTCGTCATTAAATCACGATTTATACTTAATGTTTGATACATGATGTATTTACAAAATTTTTAAAATTGAGAAATCATCATAATTAAAAATAAGAATTCAATTTTGAAAAAAGAACAAATTTTGGTTCAAGTCAAATTTTTTTTATGTGCAAGAAATTTACTTAACAAAATATAGTTTGTCGATATTCAATTAATATAATTACCGAGTTTTCATGAAGCGCATGAATTGTATATAATTGATGACTTTTTAAGTCTTTGTGTGGGGCAATTGCCGGGACACGAGAAAACGTTCCATCCATGAAGAGCTGTCGACAATTTACGAATTTTTGCATGTATTCAGGGTTCCAAATTATGAGAGACTGATAAGACGCATGAAACACGAATTTTAGCGATAATTGACCTCCGGAGTATTTTAAATGATCAACGTAATTTTCAGAACTTAAGATGTTGTAGAGCTCACTTAAACCATTGAATATTTTGGGTAAAGCTGCACCAGAACTTCCCCAACGATTCATTGAACTTCGGACGCACTTATATGGAACCTGAACTGGCGCTGTAGAATATCTGAAAGGGTGAAAGTAAAATTAAAGCTATATAGAAAAAATGTAGCTGCTGATCTGAATCCTGCAATATCAACTTATGCCAGCAATAGGGTAATCATGTAGCTGCGATAGGTACATCATTATAACTTCAACAAGACTATCCTCGTTGCAGTAAGGCAGACTTGTACACTGAAAAAAAGAAATATTTGTCCCAAATAAATCAAGTCATTTGTGGCTTTTTTTAATAGTATATTACATGCCTAGGGAAGTAAAGTAAGAAATGTCAACAAACATGTGATCTGAGACATTTCTTACTTTACTTCCCTAGGTGTGTAATATACTATTCTTAATGACAACTAAATATATTTGATACAACAAAATATGACAGCTGATTCAAATAATTTTATAATTTGACGAAAATATATAATTTATTCGTGGTAAGTAATTGATATATTTGTGGTAAATATTTAAAATTTGTGACAAATATCCTAAAATTTGACGACACTATACATATATGTGAAGCCCTTCTTTATTTGTCGCAATTGGATCATTTCTTTACCACAAATAAATCAGTTATTTCACGCCATGAAACTACTGAAAAAATTTGGAAAATCCAAAAGAGCACGACTTATAATGCTCATTTATTATGAACTAATAAAATAATAATAAAAAAATGGCGGAAAGCACAAATACATTTAAAATATATACAATTTTCTGTCATTAAAATTTGTTGTTTTTTTTTAACTTCCCACTAAGAAAATTGCAAATTTTCAAAAATTCGGGAAGTTATTGGTTTCAGTCCGATTTGTCAAAATCGAAATTCCAACAGATGTCGACGTTTTGAGGTCCTAGGAAGCTATTCTGACTAATTTCACGATAATGTTCAAGTGTATGTATGGATGTATGTACGTACGTATGAAAATATTCTGTAACGTTTGAACGGATGAACTGATTTTGAACTTTAAGGTGTCATTCAAAGCGGCTTTTTATTTACTATAAACACTGAAAATTTGAGCTTAATAAGTCGGGTACGTTCGGAGATATTTCAAAAATAAAATTTTTTCAAAAATGTTTTTTTTGAATAACTTTCAATTCGCTGAATGGATTGATCCCAAAATCTAATCAGCTCTTAAGCTTTGTAAGCCGCGTCGAATGCCGCCTCAAAAATCAAAATCGGTTTATTTGTTCGAGAGAAACCGTTAACGGAAGAATTAAAAAAAAATCGGTCTGTCGGTTGACCCTGCGGGCCAGCCCCAAAACTTCCCGCTGTTTTCGAGCTCAAGGAAATCGAAAATATTAATAAGACTATATTTTCGAGCTCGAAAATCTAATTGCATGCGATTGTTTTTTTATGAGTTTTTCAAACTCTAACAAGTTATGCTTTATGCTAAAGTTTAAAAGTTTAAAAATCGAAAATCATTAATGGACAAGCGGTTTTTAAATTTTAATTCCCGATTATGTTAAATAAAATAAATATGTTAATGCAGAAATCAATGTCAGTGATCAAAATCAAGATTCGAATGAGTTTTGGCTTAGGTCAGAGCAATAATATATAAAATATCGGAGAAATTCATTAAAAACGGTGTTTTTTTAATTTTTTCGTTGATAATATGGTTTAAACAAAAGAACAAGTTTGACGGCATTATACGATGATCAAAAGAGACCATAAAGAGGAAAAGTTTGTGAGATTTTAGACACATTTTAGTACAGTACATTTTGATTTATCTGGAAAAAATAACATAGAATGTTATTTATTGAACTTTTCAACACTGATATCTTTTGAACTAATTAACCAATTTTGTCGTTTGAGGTGGCAATAGGCGCGTTTCATTGAATTCTAGAGGTGATTAAAATTTAAAAGCAATCGATTCAGCCGTCTTGGAGATATTTGAAAAAAACCGTTTCTTACCATTTCTTTCTCCAACGATATCTCCTGAACAAATTAACCGATTGAGATGTTAAAGGCGGCATTCGACGCGTTTTATTGAGTTCTAGAGCTGAATAGATTTTGAAGCCGATCGTTCAATTCGTTTCTGAGAAATCAATAAAAAACTAAAAAAAAAAATTTTTTTTTTTCCGTAATTCGCCAATATTTTCGAGTCTACTTGATCGAACGATCTGAAATTTTCAGGAAAGTTGACGGCCAACAAGCTCTTTCAATCGCCGCCTTAAACATTCAAATCGATTCATTAGCTAAAAAGTTATAGACCATTCACACACATACATACACACACACACACACACACACACACACACACACACACACACACACACACACACACACACACACATACATACAGACACTTGGACATCATTCTGAAAATAGTCAGAATAGCTTCCTAGGACCTCAAAACGTCGACATTTGATGAAAACTCGATTTTCGAAAATCGGGGTGAAAACAATAACTTCCCGAAATTTTTGAAAATCATCGATTTTCTAAGCGGGAAGTTAAAAAAATTTTTTTTTAGTATTTTGAAAATTTCTCAAAAATGACTCGATAAATCAATTTCAAAACTTGATCAGTTGTAGAACTCAATAAAACGCGTCGATTGCTACTCTAAACGTCTTAATCGATTTATTTGTTCGAGAGATATCGTTGTAGAAAAAATGGTAAAAAACGTTATTTTTCGAAAAGAAACGTATACAAAAGTATTTTCGAGCTCGAAGAGCTCGAAAATGTACCTACAACAATTTTTCGAGCTCAAGGAGCTCGAAATGGGCGGGAAGTTTCGGGGCTGGCCCACAGGGTCAACCGACAGACCCATTTTTTTTTAATTATATTAGTAATTTTTTATAATTATATATGAACTTTCTCAAAATATCTCGATTAATAACAAAAAAAAAATATATGTAAATAAAAACAAATAAAAAAAAAAGAATTGAATTGAAAAAATTCAGGCTTACCAATTAGCAATAACACAAAAAAAACAGCTGTACTAGAACGGTAATGTACAAGCGCCTCTGGTGCAGTGATCGGCAGTATCGATATTTTGGTTAACGATATCGATAAAATTACTAATTTTTTCGAAAAATTAGAAATTAGCGAAAAAATATTGCTAATTTTTTACAAAAATTAGTAATTAGCCAGAAAATATTACTAATTTTCCATAAAATTGAAAAATTTGCAGAAAAAAATTACTAATTTTCCATTAAATTAAAAAATTAGCAAAAAAAAATTACTAATTTTTTTTTAAATTAGTAATTAGCGAAAAAATATTGCTAATTTTTTTTTTAAATTAGTAATTAGCAAAAAAAAAATGGCTAATTTTCTTCAAAAATTAGTAATTAGCCAGAAATTATTTCTAATTTTCTATAAAATTAAAAAATTAGCACAAATATATTACTAATTTTTTCGAAAATAAGTAATTAGCGAAAAAATATTACTAATTTTTTTTTTTAATTAGTAATTAGCGAAAAAATATTGCTAATTTTCTTCAAAAATTAGTAATTAGCCAGAAATTATTACTAATTTTCTATAAAATTAAAAAATTACTAATTTTTTCGAAAATAAGTAATTAGTAAAAAAATATTATTAATTTTTTTCCAAAATTAATAATTAAACTGGAAATATTACTAATTTTTATTTTAAATTGGTAATTAGCTAAAAAATATTGCAAAATATTTTGGAAAGTTAATAATTAGTAGAAATATTGCTAATTTTTTTCCTATATAGTGGAACCATAAAATTTAGAATCAAAAACTACTGACGTATTTTTACTCTAAATAATCTCAATCATTGGAAAAATAATAATTTAAATAGAAAAAATAAAGTTTTGGGAAACGAAAATATTAAGTTTTCAATTTTAAAATCCATCAGTGAATTTTTTTAATTAATTTAGATTGAATATAATTAAAGAGTATAAAATTTAGAATCAAAAACTACTGACGTACTTTTACTCTAAATATTCTCAATCATTGGAAAAATAATAATTTACATAGAAAAAATAAAGTTTTGGGAAACGAAAAAATTAAAAGTTTTCAATTTAAAAATCTGTCAGTGAATTTTTTTAATTAATTTAGATTGAATATAATTAAAGAATATAAAATTTAGAATCAAAAACTACTGATGTACTTTTACTCTAAATAATCTCAATCGTTGGAAAAATAATAATTCAAGTACAGAAAATGATAAATTCATAAAAACAAAAATTTAAATTATTTCTCCCAACTTATTCGATAAATATTTTCAAATAAGTTAAGTAGAGAATAATTATAGCATTCAAAATTTTTGTTAATTCTCAGTAATAATTAAATATCTTCTTATTTATCTAATGAATGAAAAATACTGAGTCCATTTTTTACACTCATTCCCAACAAAAATTTTCGATATGTTAGTTCTATAGTTTTTAATCATATTTTATAATTATTACTAATATTTTCAGAAACTCAGCAATATTTTTCAACTTATTACTAATTTTTGTGAAATAATGAGTCATATTTTTTTTGTTAATCATCAATTTTAGAAAAAATTAGTTATATTTTTTATAAATTATTGATTCGCCAGAATATTTCGCAATATTTTCTAGCTAATTACTCATTGTTCAATCAAGACCCAATTCGCTTCCACCTGCGAACGCCGAGCCTCACCAATAGGTCGGCAGCACTATCGCTATTTGAACTTACGCGCGAGATCTTGGCCAATGAGAAAATTCCATCATTTAAATCAATTAGTTCCAACTTTGAATAAAAGAGTTGCGACGTGAAACACTCTCATTGGTTCAAGATATCAACTCGCTACGTGGATTTTCGCTATTGGCTGAAAATTAGTTAGCGTCTGTTATTAATTTTCTAATTGGTCTATCGCTCTGACGTCACAAGGAAACCGTTGAGGACTGCTTTTTCCGCCATTAAGTGCTTTTCTACAACGTGCTTTCGCTATTGCAACCTCGTGCTTGAAATCGCTTCTATTATTTTACTTGTGTTTAATAATTCTAAATCGCTACGCTGAATTATACTTAATATTTAGTCAGTATATCAAGGCTGCTATTTATTGAGCATAAATAAATTGTGCTATCACTAATAATTAATATTAAATTACCCGTGAAAAATGAATCATACATGGCCATGCATGGCCATATATGGTTCATGTATGAAGCATACATGGCCATGCATGGAGCATACATGGTCATACATGAATCATGCAAGGCCATGTATGGCCATGCATGGACATGTATGACTATATATGGCAGTGATTAATTGAACATACATGGCCATGCATGGCCGTATATGGTTCATGCATGAAGCATACATGGTCATACATGAATCATACAAGGCCATGTATGGACATGTATGACTATATATGTCAGTGATTCATTGAACATACATGGCCATGTATGGCCGTATATGGTTCATGCATGGAGCATACATGGCCATGCATGGAGCATACATGGTCATACATGGTCATACATGGTCATACATGAATCATACATGGTCATACATGAATCATACAAGGCCATGTATGGCCATGCATGGACATGTATGACTATATATGTCAGTGATTAATTGAACATATATGGCCATGCATGGCCGTATATGGTTCATACATGGCCATACATGGGCATACGAACTTTTTGAATACAGTCATGCATGGCCATATATGAATCATACAAGGCCATGTATGGCCATGCATGGTCATACATAGTCATGGATGACTATATATTAGACTGCTTTTTTTAGCGACTATTTTTTTTTTCGCTCCCATCCCGAAATTTTGTTGGAAATACCCTCCAAAAAATTCCCTGAGAGTTTAAGGCCTTGATATTAATATAAAGTACTTTCCCAGAGCAGGCGAAGATTTCCCATTCAAAATACACGTAAACTTGGGTTTTTATGTTTTAAACTTCTGTAACTCCGCGGCATTTTATGACATCATCTCGCCCAAAGTAAGGATTTTCTCAGAATTGAATGCTCTTCAAAAGTACCCATTATCGCGAAGTCGTAACTCATACGAGTAGGGTAGTACGGACCGCTAAACAAAATTTTTTCATAGAATTCTTGTTTCTTCTCTCATTATCTCATAAACAACAAGACCTACAGAAAAAATATGAATAACAATTCTATAGAAAATTCAATTTTCTACAAAAAAGGTCCTTAGCACTAAATCACTACGATCGATATTTTCTGAGATATTAATTATTGAAGTTTACGTAGCATTGAATTCCCATAAAATGTCGAATCAAATCTTAGAAAATACTGAATTTTTATTTGACTAATATCTCAGAAAATATCGATTTGAGTGATTTGGTGCTAGGGACCTTTTTTGTAGGAAATTAAATTTCCTATAAAATTGCCATTCACATTTTTTTTGTAGGTCTTGTTGTTTATGAGATAATGAAAGAAAAAAAATTAAAAAAGTTCGTATGCGTATGTATGGCCATATATGCTCCATGTATGACCATGTATGAACCATATACGGCCATGCATGGCCATATATGTCCAACTAATCACTGACATATATAGCCATACATGACCATGCATGACCATACATGGCCTTGTATGATTCATATATGGCCATGCATGGCCATGTATGATTCATTTTTCACGGATATAAAAAATTTGAGCTGACTATTACAATTACTTATAAACAGGATGTTGTAGTGAAAAAAATAGAAAATTTTTTTGATATCACTAACAGCATATTGATGATTATATTTTGCTTTTTCGAAAGTGATTATATCCTTTCAATCTTACGTAGCACAAGTAAACTTCGTTGTAACTGTCGGTCGCATAGCTTAGTCGACAAAGCGTCGGTCTCTCGTACGGAAGGTCCCGGGTTCGAATCCTACTAAAGCAGGTGGTGTTATTAATAAGTCTAGCGTTTTTTCTCTGAATTAAAAATTTCCAATTCGATTAGGAATTCAATTATTCCCATATCTGATAATCTCTGCGTCGCCAAAATAATTAAAAAAAAAAAAAAATTAAAAAAATTTTTTTTTTTTAGTTAAAATTTCTATACCTAGTCATATCAAGTCATGTATGGCCGTATCAAGCTATGTATAGTCATACATGGCCATGCATGGTCATACATGGCCATGCATGGTCATACATGGTCATATATGGCCATACATGGCCATACATGGCCATGTCTGGCCAATTTACATGCATGGCCATGCATGGAGCATTCATGCATGGCCATGTATGATTCATTTTTCACGGGTAATTATTGTAATTTCAACCGCTATTGACCACGTGTCATTTTATACGTGATTTATATTTCGAGTCGCATTCGCTATCGCGTATTAGTTTGAGTTAAATTCGCTATTTATAATTATTTCTCATAATTAAGTGTACAAAGTGTAAATAAAACTATAACTTTATTTATTGATAAATTTGGTGTAATTTTTAATTGTTTAACTACCTCGCCATAACCAGATCCACATTTGTATATTCGCTCATTTTTCACTCATTTAAAATAAAGATTAAAAATATTTTCAGTCTAAATATGAATTTTTGAGCAAAATTAGTAATATTTTCAGTTTAATTATGAATTTATGAAAAAAAATCGTGTGGTGTCGTGGGACACCAGATAGGAACGAAGTTCCTTATTATAAAAATATTAATTTCAAGTTCTATACATTTTTATTATGATTTTTTTCTCGATAGGTGTGTATGCTGTAAAGAATAAGCATGCACAATAGACTGGGCCAAAAAAATCGATTATTTTTTTTTTTTTTTTCGATACTGTAAAAATATTATTCCTGATGACCAAAAAAAATTATTGTGCAAGTTTGAGTCCTTAATATTGATATTAAGAGGTGTATCGTTACGACTATTTTTATGACAGAAATTTCATGTATTACCTCAAACTCGTAAATCATCTATCTGAAAAATTTGAGCAATGTATAGTCTTGAAAGAAATTGAATTCCCTACAAAAAATCTCTATTAGGAAATTGCCCTAAAACGAGCTGTTTTCTCGTAACCGTTCCTTAAACATTGATTTGTTTTTTTAATTCTTTGATTCCATTTTGAATTTTTGTAACTACTAGAAATATTAAAAGTTTTTTTACGCAAGATTCATATTCTTGAAGAAAATTTAATGCTCTACAAAAAAGGTCTTCTAACATTTTTTGCTAAATTCACTCCTTCGAAAGTTATTCAAGGTTGAAGTTGAGTCAAAACGAGGTCAATAACCTGAATAACGTTCGAAGGAGTGAATTTAGCAAAAAATGTTAGAATACCTTTTTTGTAGAGCATTAAATTTTCTCCAAGAATATGAATCTTGCGTAAAAAAAAATTGTAATATTTCTAGTAGTTACAAAAATCCAAAATAGAATCAAAGAATTAAAAAAACAAATCAATGTTTAAGGCACGGTTACAAGGAAACGGCTTATTTGACGTCAATTTACTAAGAGAAATTTTTTGTAGGGAATTCAATTTCGTTCAAGAATATACATTGCTTAAATTTTTCAGATAGATGATTTACGAGTTTTTGGTTAAAAATGAAATTTCTGTTAAAAAAACTAATAGTCGTAACGATACACCTCTTAATATCAATAATAAGGGCTCAAACTTGCACAGTAATTTTTTTTAGTCATCAGGAATAATATTTTCACAGTATTGAAAAAAAAAAAAATAAAGTTGATTTTTTTGGCCCAGTCTAATACATTCCTATACATAGTGTATAGCCAGAGTTGCAAATAGCGCATTAAATTTATAATTGCATTAGGGTTTCAATTAATTTTTTTTTTATATTCCATAATCCAATAACAAAGAATTAAAAATGATTTTGGAATTTTCTAATTGAATATCTTTGAATTGAAAATAATGTTTTCATTTTTAATCCAACATTTTTCGATTAAAAATTAAATTTCAAATTTTCAATTCGTAAAGTATCGTTGAAATGTAATGGCTTAATTTTTAAATCTACGTTTTCAAATAAAACATTAAATACAAAATTTCAATTCGGAAAACCAGATTAAAAAATTCCTTTCTAATCTCTAATTCCATATCTAATAATTGAAAAGTCAATCAAAAATTTTAATTAGCCATAGCTAAAGGGGATTAGAAAATTACATTCTGTTTCTAAATTTTCTATTTTCGAATAAAAAAATTACATAAAATATTTTTAATTCTGAACATCGGATTGGTGTTGGTTTAATTTTAAATTCTCTGCTTACGCTGAAAATCATTCAAAAAATTAAATGCTCGAATGTCTTAACTATGCATGATCTTCTTAATTCAAATTCTATTATATCTGACGATCAACAGTAAGTTTAAAAATATTCAAACTTGAAGATCAAGTGAAACAGTATTCTTTCCTGTTATAAGTGCTGTCAAATTTTTTGTCTTGATTACTTATTTGATTGCGTACCGAATCTGAATTAAAAAGTAATTTCCAATTTTTGATCCCATGTGTTTGAATTAATAAGTAATTTTTTAATTTTTAATCCCACGTATCTGAATTAGAATTAATTTTTGAAATTTTAGACCCACGTGTCAATTTAAAAACTACTTTTTTAAATTTCAATTTCACTTCTCTTATTAAAAATTGGTTTTTCGATTCTTAATCCCACGTGTTTATATTTAAATTAATTTTTCAATTTTTCAATTCAAGTTGTTGAATTAAAAATTAACTTTGTAATTTTAATCGATATAATTTCAAGTACGGATTGAAAATTCAATTTTTGATTGCAAATATTCTCATTAAAGAATTCGCAACCCTGTGTATAGCCTCCTTGCGTTTATCGTAGTAGTAATGATCAGATGGTTCCACTTTTGACCACCAGATGGTGTAATTATCGAATTATATAATAATAATAGCAAACGGCAATAATAATAACAGTCATCCCATAGACTATACATTAGACAGTGTATAGCCACCATACATAGACTATACATAAAAAGGTTACGATTTTTCATGGCGTTACGGACGTTTTTTGCCGGCTAGGGTACCCCTCCGCAACGCGCCATAAGGAACTTCGTTCCAAAAATTAGTAATATTTTTCTGCTAATTTTTTAATTTTATGGAAAATTAGTAATAATTTCTGTCTAATTACTTATTTTCGAAAAAATTAGTAATTTTTTTTTTTGTTAATTTTTTAATTTTATAGAAAATTAGTAATAATTTCTGGCTAATTACTAATTATCGAGAAAAATTACCAATATTTTTTCGCTAATTACTAATTTTTGAAAATAATTAGCAATATTTTTTCGCTAATTACTAATTTTTTTAAAAAATTAGCAATATTTTTTCGCTAATTACTTATTTTCGAAAAAATTAGTAATATATTTTTGCTAATTTTTTAATTTTATAGAAAATTAGTAATAATTTCTGGCTAATTACTAATTTATGAAAAAAATTAGCAATATTTTTTCGCTAATTACTAGTTTTAAAAAAAAATTAGCAATTTTTTTTTGCTAATTATTTATTTTTGAAAAAATTAGTAATTTTTTTTTGCTAATTTTTTAATTTAATGGAAAATTAGTAATTTTTTTCTGCTAATTATTTAATTTTATGAATAATTAGTAATATTTTCTGGCTAATTACTAATTTTTGAAGGAAATTATTAATATTTATTTGTTATTTCTTAATTTTTTTTAAAATTAGAAAATGGACATAGAAAATTTTTTTTTTGCCGATCACTGCTCTGGTGGAATAAATGTACGTATAATGTATAGATATATCACCATCGATGTTAATTTTACATAGATAGATATACGTATAGTTATACAGCCTTTTTATTCTTTTGTTAATTGTAATTAAACGACACTGAGTTACCTAGTCATATTCAATAGGAGATCTACAAATCTTTCAAAGAATTTTTTAAAAAAAGATTTGATTGATTTACTGGATTTTTTCGCAAGTTATCGTGTATACGGGATCTGTACTTGACGGACAGGAAATTTTTTTAAACTATTTTGATGTTTTTTCGGCTTTTATTGAACTTTAATAAATTTTCGAAAAGTATGGAATTAATCTCCATTAAATTATCTTGAAAATGGTGTGTAACATATCTTAATTCCGTGAATCAACAAAGGTATAATAATTGAAATAGCCGCCGAAGTGAGGCAAAAAAAATTTTTCGATCGTAAAGCACTCTCTGATGCTTCGCATCATGAGTCGTGCAATAGATTATACCTTTCTCACAATTAAATATTTATTTGGCCATATCCAAATATACGATATCTTTAGCTCAAATTAATCTTTTTTTCAGTGTACCTGCAACAAGTCTAGTGACAGTTACAGACCAACTCTTGTATTTGTAACAGGATTAGTCTTATCAAAGCTACAATAATAATTTAATCGTCAAAAATACAGAGTATAATGAACAATTTTTAGCTGTTTTAATATATTTACTAATGATGTTATGTCCGGATTTAATTAATTAATAATAATTAATTATTGGAAATGGTCGCGTGGGCCTCAAGTGGGAGGCACCGGGCAAACAGGGTGATTTTCCTAGAGGATTAGCTCTAGGTTTTATTTTTATTGTGAGAACTCGAACGATAAACCCCGCAGGGGCCTCTCTGTGTACTCGATGCAGAATTTGGATTTTATACGTTAGAGAAATTGATAATTTCACCTACCTTTCGTTGTTCGCTGCTTACTTGCAAGTTGGTCTTTACGATCTCTGGACTGCAACTCTCGTGAACGGCTTCTGTTGGTCTCTGGTTGAAAGATGATTTGGTCCAGGAAAAAGGGATGTGGTTCTTAATATTAGAAATAATCTAATATGCCGGTTTCCCCAATGATAGATGTTTATTGAAATATTTCCCTATGGGCTCGCCGTACTCAGCTCACAAGATGTTAAATTGTTCTTATCACTAAGGTTCTTTCTTTAAACTTAAATCTCTTGGATTTACACTTAACTATTACTTAAACTTATGGTTTTACACTTTGGATTTATTGAGTCTTTAGCTCATTTGAGTTCGGTCTGAATCTCCGACTCCAGCAATTCACTCGGACGAGAATCGCTATTTACACACTTAACAATTATTATAAAAATCACTTCCCGTGAAGTGATTTTTGGAATAGGAAAATATAATTTCGAAAAGACAATTTTGAATTGAAATTTTAACGGTAACAAGCAACTTGCCACGCCTCCTCGAGTGCAATATCGAGACGATCTTCCCGTGGGATTTTTTAGTATACTTGACTGTTTAGATTTTATGAATGAAAATGAACTAATCGGTTTAAGAGAAATAGAAAATAGAAAAAGGGGTTGCCTAAACGTAACACGGTTTAGAACTCACGCGGGCCAGCAAGGAAGATACATTAACTTCTCAAGCGTCATAGGCTGCCGCACCTTGGTGTTCGTTGTTTTTATCACCTCGGTTCGCGGTTCTAGAGGGAATAATTTAGAATATATAATTGGGTGAGTCTAAAATACAGTCAAGTGTAATTCCCTGATTGGAGGAAACGTTGACGACGTGCAACGAGGTGTTGGCCGAAGTTGCTATCCCTAAAATTGTTAACGCTGCACTTTACAGCGAGCGCGGCAAAGAGGCCCCTTTAATATATACGGCAAGCCGGATATAACAGCATCCCCCCTCAAAGGAAGGGTACTTTTAGTGACCTTTCTTTGTACACTGGGGTCTCTTGGCTTCGCTCGCTGGAAAGTTCAGCGTCAATTTTTGACTTAAGTTAAATTTTTATGATATTTGCTGAGTACTGCGTCCCTTTACAATAAATGCTAAGACTATTCTATATATTCGTTTGCTTTGAGCAATATTCTTATGTTTGTACGTACTATAATCTAAATAATAAAAACTCAATGTTCAAGCTACATAGTTTCATAGTGTTCTACAAGTATATTAAGTATAATCTTATGATTGTGGTGGTTCCAAAAGTTTATGGTTTCAAGACAGTTTACATAAAAAAAAATTTAAAAAAATTTGAGTTTTTTAAAATTTTTAAGTTTTTGACGAAAATTTGGAGTTTTTCAAAATTTGTAAGTTTTTGAAAAATTTTGAGTTTTTTTTTTTTTTTTTTTTTTTTTGAAAAAATTTTTGAGTTTTTCAAATTTTTTAAGTTTATTCGAAAAATTTTTCGGTTTTTACGAAAATTTTCAAAATTTTGAGTTTTTGAAAAAAATTTTGAGTTTTTCAAAATTTTAAGTTATTTGAAAAATTTTTCGGTTTTTACGAAAATTTTCAAAATTTAGAGTTTTTAAAAAAAAATTTTGAGTTTTTCAAAATTTTAAGTTATTTGAAAAATTTTTCGGTTTTTACGAAAATTTTCAAAATTTTGAGTGTTTGAAATAAATTTTGAGTTCTTTTTGAAAAAATTTTGAGTTTTTCAAAATTTTTAAGTTTTTTTTTTTTTCTGAAAAATTTTTGAGTTTTTCAAAATTTTTAAGTTATTTGAAAAATTTTTCGGTTTTCACGAGAATTTTCAAAATTTTGAGTTTTTGAACAAATTTTGAGTTTTTCACACCTTTTTAAAAAAATCTTTCAAGTTATTTGAAAAATTTTCGGTTTTTACTTAGTTGAGGAAGAAATTAATTAATTCTATCTTTTCAATTTTTATTTATTGTGGTTTACCAAAAATTTCCAAAATCGAGTTTCTTTGACTTCGGATCCTCCGTGCTAAAACCTACGTCGTAATGGGACTTTGGATTTTTATTAGTGTCTTTTACTTGAAAATTTAGTTTATTATTTTATAATTTGAATGTATTGATCTTTTATTCGCCGGGGTTTCTTTATTGTGCTTTGTCTTCGTAATTTTTATTCTCATTAGAATAATATTATTTTTCCTCTCGCTCACTCTAATGTGCGAAAAAAAAAGGTTTGCTCTTAAATCGTGGATGCATTGTTGCTCTACGATTTTATCAAGCATTCTTATGGATCTAATTACTCCTTTTGACCGAATAAGTCATTCGTCTTGGAGATTTCAGTGAGTGAAGGTGCATTTATTGTTTTATATTTGCATAAATTTTTTTTTTGCAAGCATTGAAACCCGCGAAAAGGAAGTTTGTCATTTTTTTTTTTTTTTTTTTTTTTGTGATTGGAAATAGACTATAAGTGAAATTAGTCCCCAGTGTTTAGTGTGAAAACTATCAAGTGTAAGTTCTTGTTAAGTTATCAGTGTTGTGTATAAAACGTGGAGTGACTTCATTGAAAATAGTTTAATAATAGTTTCTTTGAGTTTAGTACCCTTGAATTTGTATCATGGAACGTGGTCCACTTTTGGAATTACTTCGTCCCATACCTGGGTTCTGGGTGACCCCCAAGGATCCCATCTGGCATTTTTGCAACTGGAGGATCCACGGTTATTGGGTGTGGGAGGTAGTTCCAGCTGAGCCACCCCTCGATTATTGGGACAACACCTGTCGTAATTTTTTGAAGGTAAGGTTTTTTAATATGATTTAGTTCTCTATCATTTCCTCGTTAATACTTTTATAAACAAAAATTTCCCAAAATTTTATTTTTGAAACCTAGACTGAAAATTCTTTTCTGAGAAAAAAAAAAAAATTTCAAAATTTTTATTTTTGTAACTTAAATTAAAAATTCTTTTATGAAAGATTTTCAAATTTTTTTTTTTTTTATTTTTGAACTTAAATTAAAAATTCTTTTATGAGAAATTTTAAAAATTTTTATTTTTGTAACTTAAATTAAAAATTCTTTTATGAAAGATTTTCAAAAAATTTTTTTTTTTATTTTTGAACTTAAATTAAAAATTCTTTTATGAAATACTTCAAAAATTTTTTTATTTTTGAAACTTAACTGAAAATTCTTTTATGAAAAATTTTCAAAATTTTTATTTTTATTTTTGAACTTAAATTAAAAATTCTTTTATGAAATATTTTCAAAAAAAAAATTTTTTTTTTTTTTTTTTTATTTTTGAAACTTAACTGAAAATTCTTTTATGAAAATGTTACGTTCTGGCTCTAATTAAATTTAAATAAAAATTTTGGAAATTTTTTTTTTGAAGTCTCGAATTATTTATTCGCCACGGTGGGCGAATAAACGGTTCGACACTTCTTAGAATCATAAATAAATAATAAATTAATAAATCGTTACTTTGTTGGCGATATTATTTTATTCATCACCAACAATGTAACGGAAATCTCTTGCGATAAGAGAGTCGCCGTGGCTCGCGGATAGTCTAAACAGATGACGATGCATGAGACCCGGGCCACGACGATTCTCTTATAGGAAACCTGAGATGCAACGTTAACACTTTGACGAATGTATTTAGTCGAAGAGCAGCAGGATCAGTCAGTTGATCGCGAGATCTCAAAGAGCACGAAACTCTGTACTATTGACTGACTGATTCTCCTGTCTCCAGGTTCAGAGGAATAAAACCTAAAATTTAACCTGAATACAAATCTTTTGTCTAAAGAACCTAAAAGAGGCGAGCGCTTACTAGCTGTTCCACCCTTCCTTTGCTCAGAGCGCTAACCAGCAGTTCGGGCTCCTTCACCACCTATCATATCACCCTTTATGCCTCGAGGCCGACGAAGCAGGAGATCAGGACGTGCCGTACAGCTCGGTCGCGTACTTCAAGTCGTTATCGCGGACCTTACACAAGGTCGACCGAGAGTAAGATCTGAGGAAGTCCTTATCGAGCCGGTAACGTTAGTAATACCGCGAGTGGTTGCCAACGATTCGATTGAGATACCAAAATCCGGTGTTGTCGAGCCGTCGAGCTCGTGTGTTGTTGAGCCTCCGAGCTCATGTGTTGTTGAGCTTTCGAGCTCGTGTGTTGTTGAGCCGTCGAGCTCGTGTGGTGTTGAGCCTTCGAGCTCTGGTTGTTTGATCGGCCAATTGGAATCGCTTTCCCTTACGGAGGAACCAGGCCTTCAAGGCTCGCCCTGTTCACATTCAGAGGAGGCATCAAGGGGTTATTTGGGCCGAATAATGGGGATAATCGTCACCATGGTAAGTCAGTAAAACATTTTCGCATAAAATGGAAGAAGGTCAACAGCTGACGCACCTGGGGTCTATTGACACCCTAATGACGTCAACCTGGTCAATTAAAAAATATTCTGTCTGAATAATAAATAAGCCAGAATGTAACAAAAAATTTTCAAAAATTTTTATTTTTATTTTGGAACTTAAATTAAAAATTCTTTTATGAAATATTTTCAAAAAATTTTTTTTTTTATTTTTGAAACTTAACTGAAAATTCTTTTATGAGAAATTTTTTCAAAAGTTTTATTTTTGTAACTTAAATTAAAAATTCTTTTATGAAAGATTTTCAAAAAATTTTTTTTTTTTTTTTTTTTTTTTTATTTTTGAAACTTAACTGAAAATCCTTTTATAAAAAATTTTCAAAAAATTTTTATTTTTGAAACTTGAATTGAAAATTCTTTTATGAAAAATTTTCAAAAATTTTTTTTTTTTTTTTTTTATTTGTTTTTTTTTGTTTTTTTGTTTTTTTTTTTGTTTATGCAGTTATCAGATTTCATAGGCAGCCAAGCGGATTCCTCTCTTTGGCGGTGTACCTGGTAATGTGGTCCGTTGTGGGGACGTCTGTTTCCCGAGTATGTTATCGGTCGAGAACGTCACCCTTTTCGATTTTGGATTTCCCAGGCTCTGTGCGATTGTTTGTTCTGCTGGAGCGGGGGAAGCCTGTTGGGGCGGTGCGTTCGTCTGAATCCCAACGCTCATATTGTAGCTGGTCGAGAGCAACGCACCGTTCTCCTTTGGATTATGGATTACATCTTTAAATTCTGGTAGAGGTTCGACTATCGCGGAGGTAAGTTCGAATCCAATGTTATCCTCTCCGAGATCATTTTTCTCATTTTGTTTTTTCTTGTAGATCCTGTTTATATCGAAGGATTTCCGCCAAGGGTTTAATTTTGAAATTCCATGTTGCCTACAGGTGTGGATTACCAAGGCTATACACAATAGTGTGAGTAAGATTATAAAACCTGTGTTTGTGGCTGTGATCGATCTGTGTGTTGTTTCTTCTTGTCTGTGCATCCCTATTTCTTCCATACGGTGGATGCTACCTCTTAAGCTATCCCCCCATGGTGAATGTAAGCTCGATTCATCCACTTGTAGTTTTTCCATTTCCATAGTAGTATTTACTGAGTTACCTTCCTTTATGAATTCGCCGTTGTGGTTTTTCCAATTTATTTCTGGAAAGCTGGTGTTGATACTCGTTGTGATTTCTTCTTCTACTCCTTTTATGTATAAGAATCTGTTTTCTAGTGTGCATCCTGGGTTTAAGGATAACAACCCAGAGTTGTTCAATGCGTATTCTAACCGGATGTTTTGCCCGCATTTTAAAATCATTTTTTCTTGTTCGCAAACTGAGTATAGCCAGGTATTAGCCTGGTACAGTTTGACGAACTGGTTTTCGCAAGTTAGAAGTATTCTCACGTCGCATGATTCCATGACGTTCAACGAAGTTTTAGTGGATAGGCGTGGCTCGCAGTCCAAGGTTTCGCTAATTTTGTGGATGGCTAGGTCGGGTCGACATGTCAGCTCGTCCGCTATTTCTTTGCATGATCGTATGAACTCTTCTTCAGCAAGGAAGTAATGGTCTGTCCCTGAGTTGACTGCCAAAAATTTTGTTTTTGGTCGGACCAGTATGCTCCTTATAATACCGCTGATATTTTGCAGTGTTCTTGTTGGAATCATTCTGTAAGATTCGAAAATGTTCTTGTTTAGCAGAGGTATAGTAATTATAGTCAGAAATACATCCTTTGATCTCGCTGCTTCTACTTTGGCTACGGTGCTGAGGGCTTGAAGATTTATATGGTCCAGGGGCTGTGGTGGGTTTAGCTTTGGAAACCGTTGTAAGACCTCTTTCAAGGCTTTAGTAAGTTGTTCTGGAGATAATACTCCCCCTGGGATTATTCCCAATTTGGAGTTATGAATAGCTTCTTCCGCCTCTTTCAGATAGCGAATTTGAGCGACTAGGCGACGTTCTCTTTCTTCTGAAAGCTTCATCAGGTGTTGACGAAATTCCATTTTCCTTTCCAGCTGTTGACCGACTCTAGCAAATTCATTAACTCTGTCGTTCAATAGTTTCACCGTAAGGTCTGTTTTCTGCTCATGTGACAGGATCTTGTTTATCTCGGCCTTGATTATATGCGTGTTTTCACCTATTAAGTGTGTTATTTCCGCTTGATCTTTGAATAATCTATCAATTTCTTTTGAGATGTGTTCTTGATCATCCATATCCATGAGGCCGAAAACTTCTCTTGCTGCTTTGCCAATGAACCCAAACCAAGGAGCCCTGGACATTCGCTGATCTACTTGTGAAATTTTTGTATTTTGAAGATTTTGTTTCAATCTGTTGACGATATCTATTTTATCTTGGTTTAACTGAGACAAGGTCGCATATTTCATGTATGTTAGACATTCTGGCCCGGTCAAAAATTTCATACAACTGTCTCTGGTTTGCATGTTGTCTTCTATTCGATGCGAAGCTAGGTCAACCATAGCGCCGATGTCGATAGCTGATATTACTTTCCATTCTCTTTCCACCAGATGTATTTTTTTGAATTTATCGAACGTTAATCCTGGATTGAATTTGTTTGGTGACATGGTCAGGAACTCTGCTACTGCGCCATCAATAAGCCACAGCAGTAGGAGGCTTTTGAGGATCCACATGGTCTTTCGAGTTACCTGAAACAAAAACTTTCAACAAAATTATTTCTATTACTCTAATGCAGGTTTTAATTTGCTTGGGTGTTTGATTATTTGTTTCTCGTTATGGAGCTCAATAATGAGGTTACCCTTATCGGTGATCTCAATGACTTCGAAGGGGCCCGCGTAATAGTTGTCTAGTTTATTCTTTCTCGCTTCATTAAGTGAGTAGACAAAATCGCCAACTTTGAAATTTACGGGGTGTAAAGACTTATCGTATCTTTCCTTCGAGTCGACCTTGGCCTTGACCAAGTTGTTGCGAGCAATATCTCTTGAGGTACTTAATCTGTTAATTAAGTCCACGAAATATTCTGGGTACGTATCGATTTTTCCATAATCAGGAAATTCTGTAGGGGCACGAGCTCTTTTTCCGAAAAGTAGCTCGTAAGGAGTAAATTTCGTACCTGCATGAACTGAGGTATTGTAATTGAACATTGCCATTGGCAGGTATACGTCCCAGTCGTGGAATGATTCGATGAAAACTCTTAAATATTCCACGAGAGACTGATGGCTTCTTTCTAAAGAACCATTGGACTGAGGATAGTATCCTGAAGTCGTTACTCTACGAATTTTCATAATGCTTGCTAATTTTGCCAGCAGTTTGCTCGTAAACGAGGTACCACGGTCTGATAATATGACTCGGGGGCACCCGTAGAGAGATATGTAGTTTTGTACTAACGCTTCTGCGATAGTTTGGGCTCGTATATCGGGTAAGGCTACTGCTGCGCAGTGTTTCGTGAAATTGTCTTGTATCGTTAAGATGTGTATGTTACCGTTCGGTGTCATGGGTAAAGGGCCCACGGTGTCGATCGAGATTTTGTCAAAGGGGTCAAATGGCGTGTCAGTGATGACCATAGGCTGACGCGTTTTAATACGTGATAGTTTCTCCTTCTGACAAACAGCACATCTTTTAATAAATTGATAGATTTGTTCTTTCATTCCAGGCCAGTAAAATTTTTCGCGGATGCGCCAATAAGTCTTGAGGACACCTTTGTGACCTCCAACTAGACTTTCGTGTTTTTCTTTAATTATGTCCAGTCGAGAACTTTCCGGAGGTATTTCAATTTTGCCTTCGCAGAGAGTAACTTGAACTGGGCAATCGCTAAGTTCTCTTAATAATAGGGGGCGGATGTTTATGTCACCGCACCCATCACCGTTTTCGGCCATTCGTAGTGAGTGGATGTCGTATTTGGCTAAGGCAAGGCGGAAACTCTGAAAGGCAAAAGAAAGTCGTTCGTTCTCGATTTTCTCACGAGCGAATTTTCCGACGAAAATGGAAAATACATAGCTTTTACCAATTTTGGTCACCAGTACATCGCCTTCCTCTGGTTTAGCAGCCTTAAGATTTTCCGGGTTGATAAATTTCAAGTCTCTCAGCAATTTTGCAACAGGAGTCGTTATTTCACAGTCGATGGAGAGAAAGTGTGCTATGTGGTCCCGTGTATAAGTGAGGCCATCTCGACTGCATGAGATTTTTATGGCATATTCGGGGTCGTCGGTCAGCCGAATTTTTTGAGGGGTTGGTGTCGGTAGCGACTCGATTTCCGGAAGGTTGTCCGGGTCGATTATCGCGATACCCGGTTTCTGAGGTGTTGTGTGGACCTGAGTGGCCGGTACTACTTTGTCTTCTATATTGATCGGCTTATCCTTATTAGCCTCAGTACGACCTGGTGGACTTGGTCTTTTGTCAGCAATGGCAGTGACTGGCTCGGGTGACCGAGTTATTATTGTGGTTTGTTGGGAATCAGAGGAGGGGTCGTTTTCAACCAATATGGTGTCACCCTTGCTTTCAGGTTCAGCGAACGTCACTCTTTTTCTACTGATATTTGATCTTTCAGTAGATTTCTTTGACTGAGTTCGATTGGATGACTTAGGTGTTTCGAAAACTTTGCTGGAGCTGCCACCTGGGCTATCATCTAAATTTAGAATGGGACAACCCGACACACGTTGGCGCATTTGAGACAGGATGGTCTCGTCTGTAATTGGTCGAAACGGTGTCGAACCCTGGTGACTGTTAGTATCGACAAGCTTCTTTGTTAATGGGTCCCACTTTAAGCCTTGAGTGTTGAGATTTTCTAGCATCGAACTCAACAATGTTGGTGTTTCTGGTGCTAGACGAATCTCTTGATCTCTTGAAGATGGAGTTGATGCAGCTGTGACTGTTGGAGTATTGGCTTTTCTTGCCTCCAACTGTTCAATATTTTCTTCGGTCTCACTTATGACGCTGGAGGTGTCTGATTCTTCTTCAACTTCTTCTGCGACGAATTCATCTATCAACTCCTCGTCCTCTACCTCGTTATCGTCCGGGTCTCCCTGTTCGCAATCTTCTCTAATTGTATTTTGGAACAAGTCCAATGATCGTTCAACCTCCCTGATTGTTTCGTCGTTCAGTGGCAACTTGGGAAAGGGATGGTATTTCCTTGGGTCGGGTTCAGTCGCAACTGAATCTTTTTCCAACTTTTTTGATTTTTCATTACACCATTGATCGAATTTCTGAATAGATTTCCTGATGCTGGTTCTTGGTGAGTCTTCTTCAGGAATATCTTCGTCAGAAAGGAGGTCTTCTTCGTCCCCCCCCGGACTTCTTTCGCAGTTTCCATTTTCTTCCTCAATATCGTTATTTCCTTCTTCACTTTCGGCGCTAGAGCTGTAAAAGCTAGCCGGACTTAACTCCCGAATTGTATCTCTTCTTCTTATGGTGATATTCCGTGCTGGAGGTAAGAACACGTCTTCGTCGTCAGAGGTTAGTTGAACATCTGGTAGGTTTGCTGAATCTTCGTCAGAATCAACAGATTCTGGTTCTTTGTAGTTCAGCAAAGGCTTGTGTGAACCGCGGCGTAATTCTGCTTTTAGTCTGGACGCGATGGTTCCTCTTATCTCCGGGGCGCTTTTGACCCTGGGTTTATTTTTCACTCCCGGAGGTCTACCTCTTTTCTTTGAAGGTGGGTTTTGTTCGACCGTAGGTTCTGTATTTATTTTGCCTACTGCCGGGAGAAGATATGAGTCCGGTGCAGAATTATCTTTTCGTGGAACGGTAGGGGCTGGGTCTGGACGCCCCACAGGATTATATGACAGAGCATCAGCATATTGGTCACCAACGTTTGTACGAATGGCAACCTTAAATTGGAATTCGTTCAATTTGGAACGCCACTTACGTTGACGCTCTGTGAGGTCTTGGGTATCCCTTAGCCACGAGACACACGCTTTTTTCGTGTAAACTGTGAATGGTCTTCCGTACAGATAAGGGCGGAACTGCTGGATGGCATATACGACGGCCAGGCACTCTTTCTCATCTGGAGTGTATCTGATTTCGGCGTCATGCAGGACCCTAGATGCGCAGGATACGATTTTATCGTTTCTTAAATTGTTTGGTTCTGTTTTATTCGGAGTCTCGTTCGTTGACTCCACTTCTTGACTAAGGATACCCGATATCCCCACATCAGAAGAGCTGATGGCCAGGATAAAGGGTTTATTTCCAACCGGGTATGCTAGGGTCGAATTTTCGCATAAGGCTGTCTTGATGTCAGTAAAAGCTTTCTCAGCTTCTTGGGACCAGACGAAGGTCTTGGTTTTACGAGTTAAATCCGTTAAGGGCTTTGCCCTGACGGCGTAATTGTCGATAAATCGACGATAATAATTTGCAAGACCAAGGAATTTCCTCATTTCAGTCTGGTTCCGAGGTCTAGAGGCGTCTCTCAGAGCCTGTATTTTTTTCGGGTCGGGTTTCACCCCTTCCCTTGATATGACATGGCCCAAGTAATCTACCTCTGAACACAGAAATTTGCATTTCTCGGGTTGAAGGGTCAGCCCAGCATCACGTAATACTTGGAATAGCCTACGAATTCGTACACCATGTTCCTCTAGTGTTTTAGCGTGTAAAATAATATCATCTAAATAGATGAGAATCCACTTCAATGAACCCAGAGTATTGTGCATCATCCGCTGGAAAGTGGCGGGGGCACCCTCCAACCCGAAAGGCATTCGAGCATACTCAAAGTGCCCATTTGGGGTGGGGAAAGCCGTTTTGTGAGCATCTGCTGGATCCATTGGTATTTGATGAAACCCGCTTGCTAGGTCAAATACGCTGAAGAACATAGCGTCACCTAGTTCGTCTAGTAACCCAATTATCGGGGGAAGTGGATATGCATCCCCGAAAGACACCTTATTTAAGTTTCGAAAATCGATCACCATACGCCACTTCTTGTTACCCTGTGCATCTGCCTTTTTAGGCACGATCCATACAGGGGAGTTATACGGCGATTTTGAATTGCGTATGATGCCCTGTTTTAACAAGTTCTCTACTTGTGTTTTAATTTCATCTTGGTGTTGTTTTGGAAAACGATATTGTTTTATGTTAACCGGTTTATCAGTGGTTGTCGGAATTTTGCAAGTTGCTCTGTTAGAGCAACCAAGGTTATCGCCTGGAAGATGAAAAATGTCCGCATACTCTTGGACAATTTCTTCAATCTGTTGTCGTTGTCTCGTGTCGAGGTGAGACATGGGAATTTTCTTTAGGATCTCCGCCGCTCTCTCCGTAGTCGATCTTGCGATTGGCGAAGCATCGTCGTTTGCGTCACTGTTGCTGGAGGGAGGGTCATCAACCTTGAAGTCGAATTCTTCTAAGGTTTGAGGTTCGACTTGCGTGGTTATGGATTCGTCAGATGTATTGACGACCATACAGGTTGCACTCCCTTCTGATACAGAAACCAATGCCTCTCCCAAAAGAAGCCCTTCAGTTAACTGTATGCGGGGTAGATAACCTTGAGTAAGTTTAGTGTTTACGATCGGGATAGGTATTACCATTCTCGTTCTCGGAGGCACCGTGAATAAAGGTGGTCTAACTATATCCAAGCTGAATTGGATTGGTTGGGAAGGTCGTGAGAGTACTGTAAGGGTCTGCTCGAAATATGAAATTTCGGCTTTCTCTCTATCCAACCAATCGTTTCCCAAAATACCGACACCCGGGACCGGCAGATCTTCTTGAGAAACTTGACATTGGATAATGGTGTTCAAGATTTTTAATTCAATCGTGCCCATAGTTTCTACCGGGGTATTATTTATTCCTGCCACTCGGATTTTATTGTGAGGATTTATGTAAGCATTCGGCTCAAGGGCTGAATGATTTACGATTGTGACGTCTCCCCCGGTATCAACGACGAAGCGCTGATATTTGCCCAGTAAAGTTGGGCACGAAACGTCAATCTTAGGGCCGGCGCCAACCGCTAGAACCTGTGGTTGGCACGAACCTCTTTTGAGGACAAATGGGATGGGTCGTGTAGGGCGACTTCTAAGCACTAGAGTGTACCAATAAAAGGAGATATTGGCCTTTTCTTGTGCCAGGAAGTCGTTACCTAAAATTGCGAGATAACCGCCCAATGGTCGAGGTACTACCTTGAAGTTTATAATTTTATCAAAAACTTCTAAGGTGACAACGCCAACTATTGGTAGTTTATTTGAATTGATCCCCCCCACGTGTCCCATATCTTTTTGCAGGAAAACAGTGTCTGGCGCTAACGCTGTTACACTGATGAAATTGTAATTTGCACCAGAATCAATTAAGACATCGCATTGGCCACCGAGGAGCTTGGTTGATTTTAAAGTTACCACAGGTCCTTTTCCGGTAACCAACGCGATGCCGTCTACTGCTTGTTCTTGCAGTAGTCTGCTGCAGTCATCGGTTGAGGCTTGCTGGGCTGGCTCACAGTCGCCTCTGGCTGGCGAGCGCCCGTCGAGTTTAAAGTCTGTTCCAGGGGGTCTTCGTCTTTCGCTACAGCTCTCCTTGGGCAACCTGGACAGTTGCAAGGAGCTTTGCTTTTAATGTGGCGTTCTATTTGAATAGAAGCCAAATCTTGTGAATCTACTTGGGGAGCCGGTAATGGTTGTACCGGCGTTGGCGCAGGTTGGACTGGCGCTGGTTGGAGTGTAGAATGCTGAGTTGGTGCTGGGGCGTATTGTTGATATTGACGGTAAGGCCGTTGATAGTTTGAGTTGTAATTTTGTTGATGGGTCTTACGATATGGAAAACGAGGCGGATAGTTAAATTGACCTTGGAAAGGCACCGCCGAAAAAGCTAGTGCTTGGTCCGGTTCGTATTCCGGATCCATGAACTCTTCAGCTTCCAAGTGAGGTTGCTGGTATGGATAGCCCGGGAGGTTTTGGGAATCTCCCAACTGCCCATAGTAGTCCATGGGTGCAGGCATCACTCTGTATGCCAGAGCCCTGGGTTCTACGTAGAGTTCAGATTGCGGCTGTGTCGCCCAACTGGGGCCTTGGACAGGTCCTCGGTTCTGACCCTGAAAATAGGATTGATACCTATTCTGCTGGGCCGGAAGATCAGGTTGATAAGGTTGAGGTCTCGGTCTCGTTTGTTGCTGGCGCAATTGCGCATCATACTTTTTTGTTTGTTCTTTAATAGCTTCGAAAAGATCTGAGAGAATCTGATATTCTCGAGTGGACGCCAAACATTTTAGATAGTCTGGGAGAGAGTCGAAAAACGTGTCAACCGCCAAGCGTTGTGCTTGGTTGGTTATTGCTGCGCGATCTGCTTCCGGGACGGCGGATTCAATTTTCCGAAGAATCGCTCTTAATCTATAGAAGAAACTTTCCACTGTTTCGAAAGTACCTTTCTGGATGGTGGTCAATTTGTGGAGGTAGATTTTCAGTGGATCTCCTGTCCGGAAATTACTTCGAAGAACATTAAGTAACTCCTGTAAGGAGTGTATTTCCATCTCTTGAAGGAATTGACGAGCTCGACCTTTCAATTTCATAAGAGCTCGAGCCACAAAAGGCCTCTGATGTTCCTCTGGGACCATGTGGAGCCATTCTCTTAGCTTGTAATCAAACTCTTCATAGCTCACTCCACCATCACCAGAGAATTCAGGAAGAGTCTCAAACAACTCCCGAGACAGTGGATACGTCCACCCGTCCCGGTATTCTCTATCGTCAAGAGCCATAGTTGTGTTGAAGAATCGAACGCCCGGGTTCTGGGGTGGTGGCGGATCTTGATTACCGTCTCGACCCTCAACCCCTTCTCCATTTCGAATACCTTCTGGATTATGAATCCTTTCTCCATTTCCAACACCGCCCCCTGGTCCATTTTGGCCCTCTCCAGGTAAAACCATTTTTTCCAGCAGGGTCTTGAGTGGACTTTTAAGAAGTGAGAGAAAACGATGTAATTGGGATTTCCGTTGTATTTGGATTTTTAATGAGATGATTTTGCTTTAAGTTTCGAATACAGGTCGGGTGGGGATCGTACGTCGGAAATTATTTTTGGTTTAGGACTTTCGTGGGGGGTTTTCTTCGAGTTAACGTCAGCGGGAGTGGAAACCGGCGAATCTTCCTCCCAATAACGCGTTTCTATTAAAGGTTGGTGGTAAACTCTGCCCTCTAAATAATCGAGATACAATTTTTGCAATTGAAAACGGCGACCTGCACGTCTATTTTTTCCCACCATGAGTTGGGTTCACTGAGTAAGAATTGGTGCTGGTTAAGCACCCAACTTTCACGCGGTGATGCCTCAATTCACTGCCGAGATGTGCTAGCCAAAGCACCAACTCAGCTAGTCAAATTATAGGCGAAGAAGTCGATCGTGTCCAGTTTTTTTATTTTTGTTGTACCTTATTCGATTTTGAGAGTAAATTTAAAAAACACCAGAAATATTAATAATGCTAGAAGTAATTATTAAAAAAAAAATGAAAATAAAAAAAATTTTAATACATCCGAAATGAAAATGTCTAAATTTATAGGGGGGTCAGATATGTTAGTGCCAACGCCCAATTGCAAAACGAAGAAGTCGAAGGAGGATACTCCAATTACAGATTGGAAATAGCTGCACAGCAACGTGAGTGCATAAGCACCTGTGCAGGTGGGTATAATTCAACGGTTACCAACGGGGTAAGGTGGTCCAACGACGTGGATACCGTCGGCTTAGTAAGCAGAAAAGGTAGACGGTCACTTTTAATTTAATTTAATAATTAAATTTATTATAATAAAATATTGAAGAATAATATATTTATTTTTAGTGACTGCCGTGAAGAAAATTGAAGCGGGGTCGGATTACCGCAGCAAAAAGGAGTCGAATGACTTCTTAATAGAAAGAAAAAAAAAAATTTTTAGAGAAATACGTGTGTGACCACACCCAAACGTATACTAAATGAAAATTATAATTTTTCCAAATTAAAATTGAACAAAGGAGGGGAAGAAAAAAAAAAAAAAAATTTTGGAAAAATTTTTTTTTTATGTTACTTCCAATTTCTGGATCGAAGGAGAGAGAATCGTTCGTATCCCACCGCTGCCACCAAAAATCAGCTCTGTTATGTCCGGATTTAATTAATTAATAATAATTAATTATTGGAAATGGTCGCGTGGGCCTCAAGTGGGAGGCACCGGGCAAACAGGGTGATTTTCCTAGAGGATTAGCTCTAGGTTTTATTTTTATTGTGAGAACTTGAACGATAAACCCCGCAGGGGCCTCTCTGTGTACTCGATGCAGAATTTGGATTTTATACGTTAGAGAAATTGATAATTTCACCTACCTTTCGTTGTTCGCTGCTTACTTGCAAGTTGGTCTTTACGATCTCTGGACTGCAACTCTTGTGAACGGCTTCTGTTGGTCTCTGGTTGAAAGATGATTTGGTCCAGGAAAAAGGGATGTGGTTCTTAATATTAGAAATAATCTAATATGCCGGTTTCCCCAATGATAGATGTTTATTGAAATATTTCCCTATGGGCTCGCCGTACTCAGCTCACAAGATGTTAAATTGTTCTTATCACTAAGGTTCTTTCTTTAAACTTAAATCTCTTGGATTTACACTTAACTATTACTTAAACTTATGGTTTTACACTTTGGATTTATTGAGTCTTTAGCTCATTTGAGTTCGGTCTGAATCTCCGACTCCAGCAATTCACTCGGACGAGAATCGCTATTTACACACTTAACAATTATTATAAAAATCACTTCCCGTGAAGTGATTTTTGGAATAGGAAAATATAATTTCGAAAAGACAATTTTGAATTGAAATTTTAACGGTAACAAGCAACTTGCCACGCCTCCTCGAGTGCAATATCGAGACGATCTTCCCGTGGGATTTTTTAGTATACTTGACTGTTTAGATTTTATGAATGAAAATGAACTAATCGGTTTAAGAGAAATAGAAAATAGAAAAAGGGGTTGCCTAAACGTAACACGGTTTAGAACTCACGCGGGCCAGCAAGGAAGATACATTAACTTCTCAAGCGTCATAGGCTGCCGCACCTTGGTGTTCGTTGTTTTTATCACCTCGGTTCGCGGTTCTAGAGGGAATAATTTAGAATATATAATTGGGTGAGTCTAAAATACAGTCAAGTGTAATTCCCTGATTGGAGGAAACGTTGACGACGTGCAACGAGGTGTTGGCCGAAGTTGCTATCCCTAAAATTGTTAACGCTGCACTTTACAGCGAGCGCGGCAAAGAGGCCCCTTTAATATATACGGCAAGCCGGATATAACAATGACGATCGAAAAAAACAATTATAAATTCTACCGAAAGAGCATTTGAAACGATACCGATATGATCAGGGTTTGATTTCCAGTCTGAACTATCCATGTTTCTTCTCAGTTTATCTATAATATTGGGAAGAATAATTTATAAGTTTAGTTTCTGCTGTATTTAAAATGGTAAGTTACGTATACAATAATCGTAAAATTTTTCATCTTCCCACAAAAAAATTAATGATATTTGAAAAATTCTGAAAGTTATTGTTTTCACTTTGATTTTTGAAAATCGAAATTCCTTCAGATGCCGACCTTTTGAAGTTTTAAGGCGCTATTCTGACAATTCTCAGGCGATGTCCGCGCGTGTGGATGGTTCTTGCGGCAATCGAACGAGCTTGCTAGCTATTATCAATTTTTTTGTGAATTTCAGATTATTCGATCAAATAGACTATAAAATAATTAGCAAGTACAAAAAAATTTTTTTTTTCTGAACGTTCTCAAAGGCAACTTGATCAATCGAATTCAAAGTGTATTCAGCTAGAGCTCAATAAACTGCACCGCTTGCCGCAAAAAAGCACCTTAATCAGTCCATTAGTTCAAAAGATATAGGCATTGAAAAATTAAGAAAAATTCGGAATATGTTAATAAAAAAATCACTTACTTAAGCGCAGTTTGGTCATGAATTCCTTTAAAATCAGAACCAGGAGCGCATTTATCTTTAAAATCATTCCTGAACAGCCGCCTTTCTGCTGCATCTTTATCCTGGTCACAGGAATGTGGCTGACCAGGTGTAAAAGTTCCTAAATGCTAGGTTAATGTGCCAGTACATTTATTTCTTCCTTCATACGTTTTAAAGCGGCAATTGTAGTGTCTGTAAATTAATGTAGAAGAAGCCATTCGGCAGTTGACGTCAAAATTGATTCTTTATGGTATATTTATCCGATGAAAAATAATTTTGTCTAATTATATATAATTACATATGACTCTGAGTATAATAAGATCTAAAAATTGGCCAGATCTGATTATATATGATATATATAAGTATATTTGAATTATCTATAAATTATCAATTGTTAGTAATATTTAAATTAAAACGAAATTATATTAACTATTGGTTAACTGCTATTTTACTAAGGAGTCACCTACCTGAGTCGAAATTTAACTTCGATTTAAGTACTCCATATACTTGAATGCTCCTAGATTAATACTTGAGATTCTTTAGTGGACCTAAATAAGTATTTTTCATACTTTATACTCTTATTAGGTCCTATGGATTCTGAAAAATCGAAATTTAACATCTTTTAGAACCTATAAAAACTATTCATTATCATTGGGTAGGATACATTCTTAGGAATAAGTAAACTTGTGGCACACAAATTTACTTCTAGTCGCACGTAGATTATCGTTTAACCCACAAAAATTTCGCGGCAACAGTTGAATCAGCAAAAAGCTACTTGGAGAACAAAACAGCGAGCATCAAAATAGTAGTCATATCGCATTCATGATAAAAAAAAACTGTGTTCAATTCGTGCGGTATTGCCGATTACCCACACGAGCAAGTAAGCGCACTCACTTCGTTCGGGCGCTCAACTTTGCTCTCGTGGGCAATCGACAACTTACCGCACTAGTTGTACAACATACTATTTTTGCATGTTCTGATTTTTATAACTAGCTAACGATGCATCATAGATAAAATCAACAGGCATATTTTTATAGGGGATTGAATGCTCTACAAAAAAAGTCTCTTATCATTTTTTCAAAAGTTATTGGAGGTTGAAGTTGAATTTATTTAAATTTGAATATAATTAAATTTTGAGATCTTTTTACTTTATCGGCGAAACTATCAGACTTATCACAAAATATTATAGGATCTTTTTTGAAGACATTTTTATTTCCTACAAATTATTACCCCTAAAGTTTTCTCGAATTCCGCATTGTTTTCTAGTTATTTTCATTTTAATGTCAAGCTCTTAAAGTCGATTAGAAAATCATTTTTTAACTTCCCGCCAAGAAAATTGGAAATTTTCAAAAATTCGGGAAGTTATTGGTTTCCGTCCGATTTGTGAAAATCGAAATTCCAACAGATGTCGACGTTTTGAGGTCCTAGAAAGCTATTCTGACTAATTTCACGATGATGTCCGAGTGTATGTATGTATGTATGTACGTACGTACGTATGTAAATATCTATAACTTTCGAACGGATCAACTGATTTTGATCGTCAAGGTGTCATTCGACGCAGTTTTTTAATATCTTGAAGCTAAGAGAAAATTGAGCTTGATCAGCAGGGCTCGTTCGGAGATATTCCAAAAATAAACTTTTTTCAAAAATGTTTTTTTTGGATAACTTTTTACGGGCTCGATGGATCAATTCTAAAATGGACTGGGCTCTGGAGATTTATAAGCCGCGTCGAATGCCACCTCAAACATAAAAATCGGTTAATTCTTTCAAGAGAAACCGTTGTCGAAAGAATTAAAAAAAAAATTTTTTTTAGTATTTTGAAAATTTCTCAAAAATGACTCGATGAATCAATTTCAAAATTTAATCAGTTATAGAACTCAATAAAACGCGTCGACTGCCACCTTAAACGTCTCAATCGGTTTATTCGTTCGAGAGATATCGTTGTAGAAAAAATTGTAAAAAACGTTATTTTTTAAAAACAAAAGCATACAAAAGTATTTTAGAGCTCGAAGAGCTCGAAAATGTATCTTCTACAGCTTTTCGAGCTCAAGGAGCTCGAAATACGCGGGAAGTTTTGGGGCTGGCCCGCAGGGTCAACCGACAGACCGATTTTTTTATGAGAGTTACGTCCTGGATGACGAACACACGTTATTCAGTCCCTTAATTTTGAATCAAAGCATTTAAGCCATTTACTCGGGTAGCGGGGACCTCGCTATTTAGTGTCGAGTATGTCAATATACGGAAATAGGATGTACGAGGTGAATGGATGTGTCTTATCACTAGATAAATGAACAATTAATTTAACTTACAGTTGGTTTATTCAATATAATAAAATGTCAGGATACAATATTTGGCTGAGTTGGAGACCAGATTGTAGATTGAAATTCGCTTCGAAATAAATTGTTGTTGGTTAAACTTTGTTTTGAAATAAATTGTTGTCAGGCGGCTTGATAATTGGTTATGGTTCTTGAATATTGAGAATTGTTGATGTGAAACTGAGCAAAGGGGGTTTACTTATACTGGGTAATTGACAATCTGTCTGAATATACACTTTTAAACTGATGAAATTTATTTAAATATGAAAAATAATATTTAAAACAGTAATAATATTCAACAGAAATAATTTAATTAGTTAAATTATTTGTATTGTTGAATAAAAGAATTAAAAATCGATATTATTTTATTTAGAATAATTCACTTTAATTTATATAAATTCTGAATTTAAATATTATCGAATCGAACAAAGAAATTAAATTTTTATATTTTAGAATAATAAGTTTATACGTAATCAAAAGCTTGATAAATAATGGGCATTGAGGTCCGATTTTCGGCGGTTTATATAGGCGCCAATCATAGGCGAGGGGTTGCACGCGCGACCTAAATTTCATTTTGTTACCGAAAACTAATGTTATTGAGCAGAGTCGAATACTTGCGGGTCGGGATGTAAGAAAAGGCATACGTAACGATCTCGGATCGAAACTTCTAGAACAATGACAAAGACTCAAAAAAAAGATGATGGTAGGAGTTACGGGTGGAAGAAAGATATCTGACCCCATGCTATGGGATAGGAGTTATTTTAGTCTGTTAATTACGGGTTATTAATTAGATTTATCGTATAGGTGGTTATTGATTATTGATCCTTTTGTCATTATCTTTCAATTGGTTATAGTTATTTCCTCCTATCGTCAGCAGTTTAAAAGTTACACCTATTTTCAATTACAATATTCAATAAATGGAAATTATAATTAGGTTCATAGATAGATCTGCGTTAGAAGATTATGGTGATAATTTTAGTTTTTCATTATTTTAAGTATTTATCGAGTTATTTAAGGTTGAATTTAGCGATATAGTTATATGCGTTAGAGAAAGAAGTGATCATATGAGTCATGCGCCACGCCTTAGAACGAAGCTTCTAGATCCAGCTCAATGTTATTAGGTGAGCATTATGTTAAATGGTTAATTACCGAATACTAATGAAGATTAAGGTATAGATGATTATTGATTATTAATTCTTTCGTTATTAGCTTTCAATTGATTGTAGTCGTTCTCGTCTACTGTTATTGGCTGCAATGTTATACTTATTTGTAATTATTGCGGGGTAATTATTAAATAATCTAGAATTATTATTGATTCAATTAGATAAGTTATTTTTCTGGATTATTGTGAGATGTTTAGTTAGTCGATATTTTAATTAGTTATCGAGTTATTTAATCTACAATTTATCGATATAATTGTATGTGTTAGAGAGAGAAGTGACAAAATACGTCAGGCGATACGTCACACTGTACGTCACAAGAAGAACCTTGGGAGCGCGAGAAGGCAGGTTGTATTAATTCTACCAATGGAAGAAAAAGAGGCAATCTCATGCTTTCAGATGGGCTTATTTTAAATGGTTAATTACGCATTATCCGTTAAGGTTAAGATTTGAGAGTTTAATAGTTAATAATCTATTTTTCCTTATGTATCGATGGGTTATGATTATTTTTCCCTAGGGTTAGTGGTTTCGAAGTTATGCCTGTTTTGGGGTTAAATATATAATAATTTGCAATTATTGTTAATCTCGTCGGTAAAGGGACGCTAGTGGATTGTCGTGAGAACTTTGGTTAATCATTATTTTATTTATTATGTGAGTTATTAAAGGTAGAAGTTACGCGCTCACGTATGTGTTAGTGAGACAAGGGTGAAGCGAAAGAGTTAGGTTTCTTGATCGGCCTCTGATGGTTAGTTAGTTAGTATATAGATTTTTATCTAAGTGAATTCTACCTTCCCTTATTTACCGATTGATTATAATTTTACTCTTGTTATTATAGCAAGGTGGTTATGAAATTGATTATTCTTTGTTAGAGGTTAAGGAATTATGATTTAATTCATTATCATGATATGTTATGGTTGTCCGATGCTGCGTAGCTAGTTGGTGAGTTGTTATCTTGTTTTCGTATTGGTACGTTGGGATATTGCGTTTTAGTTGGTTAATATTTATTTAATATTTAAATAAAATTCAATATTTATTTGGATTAGAAGATAATAGAAAGACTGCAGAGGGCTTAGGTGAATTAAATGTAAAGTCAACGACGCATAGATATAAAGGTTATCAGGGTGGTGACATTTGGCCTTCTAAGAAAAAACGGAGAAGCCTCGCGTGGCATTATTGAAATATGGTACTGTTTAGGTTGCAAGCATTAGGGAGCTTATCACGGTTTAGTTGATTGCTCAATTCGTTAGTTAGTTTATCATTTCTTTATAAGTAATAAAAAGGGAAATTTATAGTATTCTTTGTTTACATCAACAAGTTCTGACTACTTATCTGACCTTGATATGTTTAGTTTTAGTTTTTATAAAAAATAAATTTTGTTTATTTAATTATGAAATACTTCCGTATTTTCGCATGTTACGCCGTAACAATGAGCTTGAGATTAAAATGAAAATAACTAGAAAACAATGCGGAATTCGAGAAAACTTTATAGGTAATAATCTGTAGGAAATAAAAATGTCTACAAAAAAGATCTTATAATATATTGTGATAAGTCTGATAGTTTCGCCGGAAAGGTAAAAAGATCTCAAAATTTAATTATATTCAAATTCAAATAAATTCAACTTCAACCTCAAATAACTTTTGAAAAAATGATAAGAGACTTTTTTTGTAGAGCATTCAATTCCCTACAAAAATATGCCTGTTGATTTTTTCTATGATGCATCGTTAGCTAGTTATAAAAATCAGAACATGCAAAAAAATATTTTTCCATGTTATTCTTATGGAAAATAGAAAAGCGCAATGAGAACCTCTTAATTATTAATATTAAGAGCTCTAATTTTTACAGGCGTCCTCTTATATCTCAATGAAACTTTTGAAACTGTTTGCAAGAAGGAAAAAAAAAATTTGTTATTTTTTGAATCACCCTAATATATATATATATATATATATATATATATATATATATATATATATATATATATATATATTGTGACGTTACATTGCCGAGGAAAAGAAGTTGGAGGTGGAGTGAGCGTGGGTATGTGCGTCGAGTTGAGTGTAGGGGATAGTAAGTAGAGAGTATGGAGTACGCGTGTGTGGTGAAGTAAGTGTGGTGAGAGTAGGAGTACGAATACGATATGTGGTATGTTTTGAAGTGTCTGTGTGGTTGAGCGTGGATTTAACGGGGGATGTCTAGCTGTGTCGCGGATAGTGGCCAAGATAACGTGCCTCCCGACCAGTGATGATGACTAGGCCCAAGCCTAGCCCTCGGGGTTGACGTGGTGATCGCGGAGGAGCGACTGAGATGTCGCCGCCCCTGCGAGTTGGTACCCGAAGTTAGCTGGGGTACGTGTACGTTTATTCGGGGATGGCAGGCCTCGTTTGCGATGATCGAGGAAGCCAAAAATTCGCTAACTTCGGGGATCACGAGGAGTGACGCCGCGGGAAGACCCGCGAGTCCACGGCTTGTATGTGGTGGGGGAAGGATGATTGGAGAAGCGAGAATGTGAGAGTGCTTGGACGTAGTAGAGTGTGGAAGTGAATGGAGTAGGAGATGAGAGAGGGACAGTTGGGAACTGACCAGGGTATCAGAGAGTTGGATTTTGGAGTCGCTTGAGTACGGGCAGACCCGGTTGTCGAGTTTGGAGTCTTGGAGCGAGTGGTTGTGAGTCGGAGAGCCCCAAAGGTAGGCCTCGACCACACCCTTGGCTTATGTCATTTCGGAGCTTGTGGCTCTGAGTATTGAGTTCTTGGAGTTGTTCTGTCGAGATATTTGTCGTTTTGTTTATCGCATTATTTATTTTATTTTAATTAATTATCTAGAAGTGTATAAAATTGGTGATTCGTCGTCCACGAGAGGTTCCTGATGTCATATCCAGGTATTTATTTGTCTGATGGACCGAGAGTACTCGACCGCGGGCCACTTGGGCCCTCCACGTCACTCTCGCGTCGTCTTTCCGATATTTTATTTAGTTTTCTTCCCGTTATTCTGTTTAATTTAAATTTAATTAATTGGCTTCTTCCGAATAAAAAGAACCGCGACCCTCTCTCCACAACCTAGCATACTGAGCGCACCAGGACATGCCACTACCACCGTTCAGTTTTCTCATTTCCAAAGGATTTAGATCTTAGGTTTTAAGTTACGTGTACGTTTAGACCGGTTGCCGATACCGGGGAAATAAAAGTCGGCTGGCGCCCGTCAGGATCTGGAGGAAATGAGAGGATTGATCGGTGGGCGAAGTGTAACGTAGCCCGATTTTGTGTAATTTGAGTTTGAATAATTGAGTAAATTCATAGAGTAAAAATTATGTTTAATGTTGCAGAGTTTAATCGAGTTAATAAGTAAAATAATACGTAACAATATATTTATAACAAAGTAGCTCCGGGAGCATTAGCTTGTCTAATATAAACAGGAGCGCCTGTATAAATAAAATATGAGCGCCTGTATAAATTAAACAGGAGGGCCTGTTTGAATAAAACAGAAACACCTGTATGAATAAAACGGGAGTATTTGTTTAAATAAAACAGGAAATTCTAAGTTTGCTCCAGGAGCATTAGCTTGTCTACTATACACCGAAGCGCCTGTATAAATAAAACAGGAACACCTGTTTGAATAAAACAGGAGCGCGTTTTTCAGTAAAACAGAAAAATCTAAGTTCGCTCCAGGAGCATTGGCTTGTCTACTATACACCGAAGGGCCTGTATAAATAAAACAGGAACAGCTGTTTGAATAAAACAGGAGTATTCTGTTTGAATAAAACAGAATTGCCTGTTCGAATAAAACAGGAGCGCGTGATTACAAAAAACAGGAAAATCTAAGTTCGCTCCAGGAGCATTGGCTTGTCTACTATACACCAAAGTGCCTGTATAAATAAAACAGGAACACCTCTTCGAATAAAACAGGAGTATCCTGTTTAAATAAAACAGGAGTATCCTGTTTGAATAAAACAGAATTGCCTGTTCGAATAAAACAGGAGCGCGTTTTTCAGTAAAACAGAAAAATCTAAGTTGGGTGTATGCCAAAGTCCTGGTGTGGCAAAATCCTGGTGGTTAATTGCTCCGGTAAAAAAATGGCGTCTTTGATAATATAATGGCAGGGCCATCTAACGAGACAAAAAATAACATAAAAAAATAAAAACTGTATTCCCTCGAGGGTAAAAATTTTTTCAATTAAGAGATGGCGCTGCGATCGGAAAATAATTATAAAATTTTAATTACTAGTAAATAAGGGGGATCATTTATAATCTTGCCTCTGTGTGCCTACTCCCTGTAGGGTCTACTGCATGGCCCAAAGGTGGCCAGTCCCGAAAAAGGGGTCCAGGTCCCTTTTTTCGTAGTATCACCATGAAACTCGGTGTGCCTACTTCCTGTAGGGTCTACTGTATGGCCCAAAGGTGGCCAGGCCCGAAAAAGGGGTCCAGGTCCCTTCTTTCGTAGTATCACCATGAAACTCGGTGTGCCTACTCACTGTAGGGTCTACTATGTGACCCAACAGTGGCCAGGCGTGAAGAAGGGATCTAGGCCCTTTTCTCCGTAGTATCGCCATGAAACTCGGTGTGCTTACTCCCTGTAGGGTCTACTATGTGGCCCGAGCGTCGCCAGGTTTGAAAAACGGGTCTGGGTATTTGCCATCGTGCTATATAGCGGGTTAAAAATATTTCAAGTAAACTAATGAATTTCCCGTGTTAAATGAATAGGTAAAAGAATTTTTTTATATCACTAGAGCAAAATTCTGAGTTTGTGAATGTTTTTTTCTAACCCCAAGCCTAAATATCTTTGAAACGGTTGAGTTATTCAAAAAAATCCAAGAGTGCTGTTTTGTACAGCGGTAAGTTTCCGACAAAACACTGTCAAAAGTCTGAATAAATATCTGTTTGCTAACGAGTTATAGAATTTACATCGAACAACATTATTTTTTAAATCCATCAACTTCGAGCTTTGATATCACTTAAATGGTTGGATTTACAGAAAAAGTGTAAGAAACCTTCTTTGGAGAGTATTAAGTTTCCAACAAAAAAATTTATAGAGCTTAATTTCATTTCAAGTTGTTAGAGAGCTATCAAATTTTAAATAAAAACGCCGATTCTTTTATACACAAATTAATTTCAGATTTTCAATATCTCTTACGCATTTAGATTCACGAAAAAAAATATAAAATACCTTTTGTGAAGAGCGAGAAATTTCCTACAAAAATAGGAATTAGTCATTGCTATGCACTTATTTTTAAGCAAGTAATAAAATTTTTCTCATTGTACTAAAATGGAATTCGAAAAAAAATTATTTAAAATTATTGGTAGGAAATGAAACTCTCTACAAATAAGATCTTACGATATTGAGTGATAAGTCTGAGAGTTTCGCCGAAAAATCAAAAAGATCTAGATATTGACTATAAAATTGACTTCAAGCTCCAATAGCTTTTCAACAGTCGGATTTATCAAAAAATCATAAGAGACTTTTATTGTACACTGAAAAAAATTTGATGGATCCGGTGCGGTGTAAATGTATCGGTGTAAAATTTTGGTGTGAAAATTACACCGCATCCCGTGTAAAATTTAAGTAATGTGAATTTTTATTTTTTACACAGCCAAACGAGTAAACGTAGAAACGTAAGGGAAGGGGGCGGGGCAAAATGGGCTCCCCCACAATTGTTGACGCCTCGAAATATTTAGGGGCAAAATAGGCCCCCTAAAATTTCTGATGCCTTGATATACTTGGGGGCAAATTCGGCCCGCCAAAGTTCGTAACATGAAAAGTGTTGGGACGGGGAGGGGTAAAATGAGTCACCAGGAAAAATTGGCCACTGAGGTAAATTGGTCCCTCTAAAATTCGTAGCATAAACAGTGTTGGGACGGGGAGGGGTAAAATGAGTCACCGGGGCAAAATGGGCCCCTGAGGCAAACTAGTCCCTCCAAAATTCATAACATGAAAAGTGTTGGGAGGGGGAGAGGTAAAATGGGTCACAGAGGCAAAATGGTCCCTCCAAAATTTTAGAGGGACTATTTTGCCTTAGTGGCTCATTTTGCCCTGGTGGCCTATTTGACCCTTCCCCGTCCCAACACTTTTCATGCTACGAATTTTGGTGGGCCCAATTTGCCTCCAAGCTTATCAAGGCATCAGAAATTTTAGGGGGCCTATTTTGCCCCTAAATATTTCAAGGCGTCAACAATTGTGGGGGGCCCATTTTGCCCCGCCCTCTTCCCTTACATTTATACATTTACTCGTTTGGCGGTGTAAAAAATAAAGATTTACATTACCTAAATTTTACACGGGATTCGGTGTAATTTTCACATTAAAATTTTTACAACGATGCATTGACACCACACCGGGTCCATCAAATTTTTTACAGTGTAAAGCGGTTAATTTCTGACAAAAATATTTCTCGAGCTCATCTGCAGAATGTACCATTGCCGAGAAATAAAATTCCAAAATTAAAATTTTTTTAATCCTATGTTATTTGAGGTAGTTCACTTGCGAAACGACTTTTATTAGGTATGCAATAAAATTAAAACATGAGATTAACAAAAATGTCTAATATTTGATGAAAAAATAAATAAATTTTTTCACCAATTGTAAGACGAGGTATTAACAAAGAAAAAGTGCATAATTAACATGCTGGAGATCTACCAAGTATAAAAAAAACATGTAGTTGCCTGACTTTCTTGGAAATGGTTCTTATCATTTTTTTGAATAACTCATCCACTGTTAAATGAAAAAAACTCTGAATTTTTTGACCGATTTATTAAAAATATATTGATTTTTAATATATAAATAATTTTAAAATACTTGACATGTGATCGGGTACGGCAATCACAACTCGGCAAGGTTGCAGTCGTCATACTTAACCCGCGGAAATTCAAATGTCACTTAGTTAGGTTAATTTTTGAGCATGAAAATATTGGAGGTCAAAAAATTTTTGGAAAATTTTTCGAAATAATTTTTATGAATGTTAAAAATTTATTCAATGATTTTAAGCAAACAAAAAATTATTTTCTGATATTAACTAATATTAATGGTAGCTCGGCTGCCAAATTCCAAAACACAGTAACTGACAAATTTTTCAAAATCGATTTTTTAGTATTTTTAGTTCCAATGGAGTTTTGTAAACATGATTCTATACATATTTCAAAAATTTTATTTTTGTCGGTTGCTGTGTTTTGAAATTGGTCAGCCGAGCTTTTCTAATAGTTTTAGAATTTTAAAAAATTATGATGTTGAAAGTAGCACACATATCGGACAATTTTTTTCATTTTAATTGCGATTTTCTTATAAGTTTAAAAAAAATTATAAAAATATGCACAAAAATTAATTTTATCCAAAATTTGTGATTGTCAACAATAATAAACTACATGTATATTAAACTCACACTATATAAAGATTGCTATATACATTTAATCTATAGACTATTCAATATAGATGTTTGCAGCGCTGCCACATTTATTGTACTCATCAGTGTGATTGTATTAGTGTGTATTTGTATATTTAAAACTAAAATGTATTGGATACAATCTCTCACAAAAATAAAATATCCTCGCATTGAGTATCTCTAACTTTTTGTAGTTACGATTACGCTATACTTTTGGCTACGAATGTCGCGAGTGAAGTACCTTAAATGGAAAATATAAAATTATGATTCGCTACCTCTAAATATCAATATTAAGAGCTTATATTTTCACAGGAACTTTATTTTGACGTCCTCTGACAGAATTCCACGGCCATTTGAAGAAAAGACATTTGTCAATTTTTTGGACTCACTTTAATATATATATTTATATATATATTAGGGTGCTTCGTTTAAAACAACTAGTTTTTTTTCCGCTCCCATCCCGAAATTTTATTGAAAGTACCCCAAAAAAAGTTCCCTGAAAGTTTGAGCCCTTACAATTAATATTAAGTACTCAACCACAGCGTGTGAAGATGTCTAATTTAAAATACACGTAAACTTTGGTTTTTATTTTTTAAGCTTCTATAACTCCGCGGCATTTTGTGATATCTTTTTTCCCAAAGTCGGGATTTTCTCAGAATTAAATGTAGTACAAAAGTGTCTAGTGTCGCGAAGTCGTAACTCATACGCGTGGGATAGTGCGGACCGCTAAACCGAACTTTTTCATAAAATTCTTGTTTTTTTGTTATTATCTCATAAACAACGAGACCTACAGAAAAATTGTGAAAAATAATTTTATAGGAAATTTATTTTTCTACAAAAAAGGTCTTAAGCACCGAATCACTCAGATTGATATTTTCTGAGATATTAATTATTGAAGTTTACGTAGCATTGAATTCCCATAAAATGTCAAATCAAATCTTAGAAAATATTGATTTTTTATTTGACTAATATCTCAGAAAATATTATTCTGAATGATTTGGTGCTAAGAACCTTTTTGTAGAAAATTAAATTTCCTTTAAAATTGTTACTTGTATTTTTTCTGTAGGTCTTGTTGTTTATGAGATACTGAGAGAAAAAACAAGAATTCTATAAAAAAAACTCTGTGTAGCGGTCCGTACTACCCCACCCGTACGAGTTACGACTTCGTGACAACTAACACTTTTGTAGTACATTTAATTCTGAGAAATTGCCGACTTTGGACGAGATGATATTACAAAATGCCGCGGAGTTATAGAAGTTTAAAAAATAAAAACCAAAGTTTACATGTATTTTAAATGGGAAGTCTTCACACGCCGTGGTCAAGTACTTAATATAAATTTTAAGGGCTCAAACTCTCAGGGAATTTTTTTTGGAGTTCTTCCAGCAAAATTTCGGGATGGAAGCGAAATAAAAAAAATAGTCGTTTCAATGAAGCACCCTAATATATATATATATAATACTATTTATAATCATATATAATTTCTTATATGATTATATATAACCTCATATATTTATGATCATATATACTCATTTATAATCAAATGAAATCATTTTTTATCGGGTTAAGACGTAAAGAAACCCGCTTTATAACTCTGGCCATCAAGATACATACGAACCTTATTCTCTTATTGAGGGACTAGTATTTGATATTGAACCTATTTAATGAGCGCTACATCCAAGATTTTTGTTACGTTAAGGGGTAATCTGTGAACGGTGAAATATAATGCGAAATTCTACAACGCAAAGATTAGGGAAAGTGCTGAAGTAGTATGTACAATAGTTGGGAAGAGTCTGGGAAAGCCCTTAGGATACAATGTAGACTCTGCGTGAGTACGTGCCTTTGAAAGCTACAGGTAGAGGATCGAATGCAATGAGTAGTACGTTGGCAACAACGTGTGCTTTTGTGTATAACACAAACATTCAACGACATTATTGTCACTTTCGTGATGAATTAGTGTATTTTTGTGTTATTTTATATTAAGTTTGAACTTTGTTCATTTTAAGGGATAAAGAGAATGTCCAGTTGATATAGAATTGTGAGCATTTCTTTAATTCTGAAACAGTAATGCATCATTTCGCAACTGAAACAAAAAATTCAGTATTATTGCTACCACTATTACTGTTCTAATTAAGATCTCTGTCTATTATGTATAGTAAAATAAATTCCTTACAATTCTATGAATTGCCGATCCACACTGTTATATAATCAATTAAATAACTAACATTCAAGTAAATAAGGTGTAGCAATGACTTTTTGTGACAGACACTTGAAGTGTACGATATTTAGCGCCTATGATCAGCAGCGAAAAATATTAGATAAGATACAGCTAATGAAAAAGATACCCAATGGTTCTAATAGTGACATCGTGAACGGATCAAAAAATATTTTTTTGATTACATGTGATAGTAAACGACAAAAAAATATAAATCAGTCGTGTCTGATCAATTCTAATTATATATAGGCTTAAATATTATTAAACCTATCCTTCATCAGCCAAATCTGATAAGATCTAATTATATACAGACAAATATAATTGGATTTGATCTTATATAGGCTATATATGATTATACCTACCTTCATCAGCTAGATCTGATCAGATCTAATTACATATTGACTAATATATAATCATATTTACTCATTTATAATCTGATAAAATTATTTTTCATCGGGATAGTGTTATTTATTATACCATACATAATAAATTTACTAAGTAAATTGTAAAAAATGATTCGGAAACAGGAAATAACATATTTTTATCCATAATATATTATAATGAATAATAATAATTTATAATGAACAATTTATAATAATTTTTAATGAACAATTGTAATCCTTTTGGATTTTTCAACATTTTTATTTTTTCATTCTCCATTGGCCGTCTGTCCCTTTTTTATTTTTTACTAATTTCAATTTTAAAACTTCATTTTTTTTATTGTAATATCTATATTTCTTTCCTTTTTTATCAATTCATTTTCATTTTCTTTATTTTCTTCTATATCTGTAAATATTAATTATCAATTATTATGTAAATTTGCGGCTAAGTTGTATACAATATTTTTTTGTTGCTATATCTAGGTAAACACATCGACGTAAATTTGACGTCAGAGTGACGTTACGCTACATCATCATTTACGTAAGATATAAAAATTCGGTATTCTAATTTGTTTTTTTTTTTTTTCAAAATATTTTTTCTGGATTTATAATTCTGACAGCACCCATTCGTAATATTGACGTCATAGATTGTCATATAGACATCACACTTATGTCATTAGTTTTGCATCATAATCTTACGTAAAAAGTGCGAAATGATGAGTCAAACCTGACTTATTTCTTACGTAAATGATGACATAGCGTAACATCACTCTCACTTCGAATTTACGTCTATGTGTTTACTGGGCATGGGCAAATACAGTAGTTCGATTTCTATAAATTACTTCTACCTATAAAAAGTGAATCAAAAATATACATGACAGCCTAATATAGTTGTAAGGTACCTGCGGGTAATAATGACTAGCTAAGGGAGATTTTGGATAGAATTAAAAATATTGCATTTAATTATCGAAATGTATCATAAATCTTTATTTCAATACATTTGCCATACAATGTATAGAAGTAATGGTAATTTATACTACAAACAAACAAAAAATTAAACTTTTATAAAAACCATACGAATAGGCCTTATTTTACTACCGTAGAGTAATAAGGCCTACGGGTTAAACAAACTGGAATACTTTAACTATACTTAATGAAATTGGTATTAGAGAATAATCATCACTTAAATTTAGCAACAATACTTTTTAAGAATCAGAAGACTAGATTGTTTTGTTTAACAGCACTTAAAACTATCAGTATCCTTTTTAAGAGTCAGAAGACTAGATTATTTTTCATAATTTGTTCTACGCTACGACAGCATATGACGGATGATGAAATATAGAAGACAGGGAACGTGGTATCGGGACTCTATAAATTTGTCGTAACATCTCAATGCAAGACCCTTCTACTAGAGTAGCCTATAGCAGAGGCGGTTATTTTAAATATCATTTCCGTCACTTAGGCCTTATCACCCGACAAGCCTTATTACCCGCGGGTACCTTATATAGATTAAATCAAGTCGTATATTTTCTCCATATATTGTTTTATATTTTTCATTTTTCCCGGGAAGATATACCTTTTTAACTTTTATTCGTACCTTTGTCCATTGTTCCTGCGCTTGCAGATGGCATATCATTTTTATTTTTAAAGCAGCAGTAATTATGCTCTGCATCTAGTCCATCTATATCATTTCTTTTTTTTTCCATCCTCTATACCGCTTTCTACTTCTTTTATTTCTCCGTTACTTCCTATAATTTGTTCTTCAATTTCTATTACTTCTTCTCCCATTTCGATTGTTTCTCCCTCAAATTCAGCTATTTCTTCTTCAACTGGACAATCTTGCTTATCACTTGAATTAGTGAGATTGCCATGGGCTGCAAATGCTATAATAATAGAAATAATAATAACAATAATAATAATAATAATAATAAAAATAAAAATACTAATAATAAAAATAATAATAATAATAGCAATAATAATAATAATAATAATAGCTCGATAAAATTAAATCGAATATTTGAATGTATTTGCTGTCTTTGTTACCCTGCTAAAAAATTTGATAGATTCTTATAGCTGTATATATAAGGCCCATACTTAACTATAACATTTCTCATAGAACTTTTATTCATTCTTATGAAATTTCTATGGGAATTTATGAGAGTCTATCGGATTCTATAAGATTTTCTAAACAAGGTGAGTACCTTCTCTTATCCTACGGAGGATATCGTCTTTCTCCAGAACCTACTCTTTACCACTCTCATTCATTTCATCATCTGTCTCTTTTCCTGACTCGTCCTCCTCATTTCTCACATCGTCGTCATTTTCATTATCATTTTCATTTTCATTATCAGATAAATCTTGTTTATTCTCGACTTCATCTTCAACTTTTTCACTATCGCTTCCAGGTTCTTCATCATTTCCACGCTCTTTATCATTTCCATGTTCTTCAATATTTATTCCGACAGTTGCAGAATCATCCACATTACCTACGCTCAGTAAAAAATATTTTCGTAATTGTAAGAAGAAATAAGTATATGTTAAAAATTTTTATGCTACATATTTATTATTTTTGTGTGTTAATTTAACATACTGCTGTCCTAATAGATTTTCAACTTTCCAAGCTGTGAGACACTAATTATTCAAGCCAAATCAAAGTTTAGAGCAGCTCGGGGACTTCGACATATATCGCGTTAGGGTGCTTCGTTTCCGGCGAATGTATTTTTTTTGTTGCTCATCGAGTAAAATATTATTTCTTATGCTAAAACAAAAATTCCTGCCAAGTTTGAGCTCTTAATTCCAATCCTAAGTACTTCCCATTTAATTTCTAAGATTTCTCATTTAAAATACACGTAAATTAAATTTCTTTTTTTTTTTAACTTTCTAATAGTCAGCAGCGTTTTATGATATCGACGTGGTTTTAGTCGCAAATTGTAGGGCATTTGGTGTTCTTCAAAAGTCCCCATAGTAACTTAGCTTTAATTCTAGTTGTTTCACTTGTGTACGCTTCGGAAGTTATCTTTCCTATGAAATTGACCTTTATTGGCTTGCATAACGTAAACCAATGAATGCACACCAAAATTATAAATGACAATTTTATAGGAAATTTTATTCCCTTCAAAAGAAGCCCTATGAGTCAAGTCGCTAAATTCTATAGTTTCCGAATTATAGTAATTTTCATAATTTAAAAAATAAAAAATCAATTGTAATTTTTTTTCAATATTATATTTTTTAAATGATTAAAGTTACTATAATGGACTATAATGGACTTTAGTGATTTGACTTATGGGACTTTTTTTAAAGGGAATAAAATTTCCTATAAAATTCTCATTAACATTTTTGGTGTGCATTCATTGGTTTACGTTCTGCAAGTTAATAAAGGTCAATTTCATAGGAAAAATGACTCCCGAAGCGTACACAAGTGAAACAACTGGAATTACAGCTAAATTACTATGGGCACTTTTGAAGAACATCAAATGCCCTACAATTCGCAACCAAAACCGCGTCGATATCATAAAACGTACCTGAGTATTAGAAAGTTAAAAAAATAGTAATTTAATTTACGTGTATTTTAAATGGGAAATCTTGGAAATTAAATAAAGTATTTAGGATTGGAATTAAGAGCTCAAACTTGGCAGGAATTTTTATTTTAGCATAAAAAACAATAGTTTGCTTGATGAGCAACAAAAAAAATACTTTCGTCGGAAACGAATTACCCTATTATACATACATTATAGACTGTGCCATATAATAGCGATATTTTTTTTCGCTTTCCATTTTTTTAGATTTTTCATTTTAATAACATTGAAAATTTTTTTTTTTAACTTTAAAATTTTAAGACTCGTTAACGGATCAATTTTTTGAAGCACCCTAACATACACAGTGTATATACATGTGTTATTCTCTGAATTATGCTATGTATACAGCGTATACATTTGTATACATTACGCTCTGCCAAATAAAATCAATATTTTATAATTTTTTGCTAAAAAAATATACGATTTTCGAGAAAATTTGAGGTCGTGTTTTCACCCTAATTTTCAAAGGACAGAGTTTTCAGCAGATGTCGAAGTTTCAAGGTCCTACGACGTTATTCAGACATTTTCAGAGATGTGTGGGAGTGAGTGTGTGTGTGGATTTTTACTTTTCATATCTTTTTAATAAATCAAACGATCTATTAGATGATTTGTGCGACATTCGAATGAGATAGTCTGATCTTTGATTTCCAGCGACTTTCATTTTTTTTTTCATATCGACGTTCTAACTAGCAAGTTGTCTAACTCCATTTCACAAAATCCTTCATTTATGCGAAAAAAAAAGTAATTAAAATTTTTTTTTTTCATCTAAAAGTCAATTCTATATCTAGTATATGTATAAATTTGTAGTCTACGTTACTCAAATATTATTTTTTCTGACTATTACTATATGAAAATTGCACAGAATCAACTACTAAAAAATACTCAGTTAGACAATTTGCTAATTACAACGTAGATATACTGATTTCATTCGAAGTTCACGTGACTCTTTATGTTGATCATTTCTTTAAATTTCTGTCGAAAAACATTGAATTAATCACGAGTAATCTCGAACAAAACTGGACTTTTTTTGGAGCTTGAAGATATAAAAGGATTCATAAGTTTTGCTGAGCTCAAGAACGTCGAAAATCCCGACCAGAATTTTCCATAAGGACCTGACGAGGTCCTTGTCTGGTTAACTTTATTTCAAATAAGGTCCCGATCAGGATATCCTGACGAGAAACTAATATGGACGTAACGTTTAAGATCTATTAGGTCCTTATCAGAATTGCCTTATCAGGTCCTTGCCCGGATATCGGCATCCAATTCTTATCATGATTACCTTATCAGGTGCTTATCAAAATATCCTCATCAAACCCTTATCAGGATTACCTCATTAGTAATTATTTAAAAAAAAAAATATTAAATTGCAAAAAAAAACGAGAATTTTAATGTGATCGAGAATGTTATCCATTGTATTGAAAGCATTAAGTAGAGGAAGTAAATATGGTTTTTATTGATGAAAAAATCCCGATGACTGCTGGGCTCGAACCTGTGCCCTCTCAATTCATAGTCTTTGATGCTATCCACTGTGCTGACATACACATGTGATCTGGTAAGTGTAAGTATTATATTCATTATGATTACAAAGAATAACTGATGAAAAAATAAAAAATCCTTTCTGCAATGATTGACGTGATTTTGATATAATATTCTTTTGTACTTTGTTTAATTTTGAGCCTTTAAATAAAATATTAAGAAGGATTGGATGACTTTCTTTCGAATAAGGATGTTCTGACAAAGAACTTGTCAGGTCGACGCGATGGCTAATAACTTTTTTTTGGACAAGGATATTCTGGCGAAGTCCTGATCAGGAATTTGTCAGGTTCACTCAAATAAGGCTAACTTTTCATTAACCTGACAAGGTTCTTATAGTACTTCAGGCAAATTAGGAAACAATTATTGTCGAGATATTTTGGCAATAATGTTGTTGAACTCGTTGAGCTTGAAATCAGTGGGAAGCTTTGGAGTCGGCTCGCAGGGTCAATCAGTTTCCAGATTTTATTATTTTGAATCACCAATATTTTCTAAAATAAAGTTCGGATTTTGTCATTTAATGCGACATTCAACGCAGTTTTTTAACTACTAACGTAAAAAGAAACTGTTATCGCTTTTTCGAAATTATTTCGATACGAATTTTTTTTAATTTTAACAAATGCACCGATTTTGCCGGAAAATTTGCATACATGCAAAAGTACCTACACACATACATACGTACACTTGGACAACACCTCGAAATTTATTAGAATAGCTACCTAGAATCTTAAAAACGTCGAGATCAGTTAAAAATTCAGTTTTCGATAAATAGATCGAAGTCAATAATTCCTCGATTTGTCTTATAGTTGCAATTTTTCTAGTAGTAGTTAAAAATGTAACTAATAATTACACTCACCTCGACGGAAAGTTATAAGTTTCCTAGCGAATACCAAGAACTGACTGGGAGAAATAAGGTCCGAAGTCAATTCGCTGTTTGTTTTTTGGATGGTTGAGGAGTTGCGGCGATTTTCAATTTGCCCCCGTTGCGGTTTTTTAATGCCATTATGGCTACTTATTCTCTATAAGCAATGTTTTGCTCTTCGACAATTTTTGCTGAGGAAATACAATATTATTAAAAGAAATTTTGGGAATGTATTCAGCAAAGAATAAAAATGGGAAATTTTCTCTTAATACCGTAACAGGGTAAAATAATTCACATAGAGAATAGAATAATTTGAATTTGAATTTTGTTTCCCGCCGATAACCGGCCAACGACCTCGTAAGTTGCGAGTTAGTGTTGCGACTAGTCACCGGGTGTCGCATGGATCACTACGGCCCGTTCGTCATTTCCTAGTCTAAGATAGTGGGAATAGGTTTCCGGACTAGTGAACGGGAGTGAAAGAATATAAGGGACTGCGGAACGTGAATTCAAGAGAGTTGCCCAGACAGCGGAACTGACCGGACGCAAACAACAACCCGGTAAATATCTAAGTCTACGTCCGCTTCACGTAGAACGAGGCGATGATTAATTATTTAAATTAACTTGTAAATTGATTATAAGGCCTCAGGGCCGATAATCACTTTAATTAATAATTAATTCCATTGTCTAATGCGTACTGTACATTGACAGGTTAACATAATTAAAAGAATCGAGGGAAGCAGAGAGAGAGCAAGGAGAGTGCGGAATTAGAAAGAGAGAGACCATAATACCACCAACAGAAGGACCAGCAGTACTACGCTGAGTTGCTGTAGAGTAATTAATAAAGGTAAATTTATAATTAATTAAGGCCTCTCGTTATCAGAGGGCCGAATTAGTTTTAAATAAATTCCAGGCCTGTCGGCCGCCTTGAGTAAATTATCCGTGTCGTGAAAATCGTAAGTTCAGGCCTCGTGACGCCATTTCCCGGGCCAAACATTCTAGTCAATTCCAAACGTAATTCTAGTCGTAAATTTAGTCTTAAAATAGTTTTAAAGTAATTTTAAAATAAGTATAAATTAATAAATCTGAAATCGAAAGACGCTAGGAAAATTACGGTAGAATTGTCAAGTAAAACAAGCACGGATTATTTTGTCAGTAAATTAAGTTGAATACTGAAGAATAATTATCAGATATTATTAAGCAAATTAAATATATCTAATGTTCGAAGCAAATAATAATGAAAGTTAATGGTGAAAAATTAATTAATTGATAATTAAATTAAACCAAAATTAATTAATTAATAAAATAAAGTGAATTAATTAAATAAACCAGTGAAAAGTAAAAAGAATTAAAATTATTAGTGGAATTAGTATATTGAAAATTTAAGTCGAGTATTAAGTAAAAGTAATGATGTCATTGAGTATAGAATAAAATTGAGTACAAAGTCGAGTCAAGTAAATTTAAGTAAAATTAAACTGTGTCTGTGATAAGTCCAGGGGACAAAATTTAGTTTTAAATAATACACATCCAGGGGATGTTTTTAAAGTATTCCGTCCAGGGGACGAGGTTATAGGTTAAGGTTAATGTCAAGGGGACTATTTTAAGGTTTTCCGTCCAGGGGACGAGGTCAATAATTGTGGGTGTGTGTGTGATACCGTCCAGGGGACGATTAATTTAGTTTGTCATAAGTAATCCCGTCCAGGGGACGAGATAATTAGTTTGTCATAAGATTATTAGTTTGTCATAAGTATTAGTTTGTCATAAGAAAACTATTGTTGGTTAATAAAGCAAGGTGCTTAAAATAAATAAAATTTTGATTAGCATTATTTTAGTTATTTTTCCATTCCTCACCTCTCTCACAAAACATTACAAACGACTCTGAGAAATTAAATTAATTAATTTAATTAATTAAAATTAAAATACTACAACATCCGTTTCTGGAAGGCCGAATCCATCTTCCAGTGGCACCCTAATATTCGTCTATAATACTAGGTGCGACCAGACTTGGCAAGCTAAACACTCTGTCATATTTGGCGCCCAACTTATTAGTAATAAACCCCCGTAAAATTTTGTGAGAATGTGAGGATTTGAAATTTGCTGAGATATTGTGGGAAATTTCGTAAATTTGGGTGACATAAAATTTTAAAAACTGTGAAATATAAAATTCTGAAAAAATAAAATAAATTTTGAAATAGAGTGAAATTTTGAAATTAAAATAAAGTGTGGGATTAAATTAAAGTTTGAAAACTTAAAATATTATTGTGACAAACATAAAATAATCAAGACATAGAAATATTGAAATATTATTTGGGGATTAAATCAAATAAAATTACTCATACAAAATTCTAGCTAACAAAAGAATTCAGAGGATTAAAACTTAAAGTAAAACCATTGGAATATCAAATAAAATTTAGTGTCAGAAATACTTTAAAACAGACATCAGTTAATTTTACATTAAAATACATTATAATCTCTCAATTATTTAATTCATTTATTTCATTAGATTAAAATTAACCGGAAATAGATAAAATAAATGATCGATGACTTATTAAGAGGTTTATCATAATTCATATAGTAAAGAAAAATAAAATAAAATTTTACAAAATTTAATTTAATTTACAACTACAAAATAATCCGTTCACAATACAAAAACAATAATTCACAATACATTTAGAAGTTTTATAATCCCTATATATAAAAGAAAACTTCATCACTCAAAATATTTCGGTCGACAATATACAAAACATAATGGATAATCTACTACAACAACAAGGACTTATCAATGAAGAAACAAGAAGATTGTCAAATGGTCGTGGTCGTGGACAACAACAATTACCAATTATTAATCCTGGTTCATCGCAAACACCAATCGTTTCGGCAACAACTGTAACAACATCTTCAGTAACAACCATAATGAGCACTAGGATAAGTCAGCCATCTCATCTACAAAACAGAAACAATCCAAATCCATTGGATAGACAGAACACATTGCCAGCACAAATGGTTGATGATCGTTTTGATGATGTGGATGAAGCTGCGGAAGATGATATACCACAAGAATTCCGAGTAATATTCAATAGAATGGATCAACCATCTCATCAGGTTCGACAGATGTCATTTGAACAACGTGCAATTAATGAGGACAATTCGCGGTCGATCAATCGACTGACACGCATGCTAGGTGATATGATGAATACACAGAGAGAGCTGTTGGATCGGTTTAACTATCGTGATAATTCTTACCGAGGAAGTTCCCCGGTAAATTGGCAGGCAGCTGATCTCCAACTAGGAGGTTCAACCGTTGCCCCGATGGGTCAAGGTTTGGCAGGGGGGAGAGTCGATCCAGCTGCATTAAGACCTCAACCTGATAATCACCAAGAAAGAGCTGAACCAAGTCAAGATATTCCATTATCAGAAAGAATAAATTATCTTCAAAATCAACTACAACAGCTACAGTCAACACAACGACGTCAGTCGAGTGGTCCTCAATATAATTTTGGATCGAGTGGAGGCCCGGTACCTCAGGCCTCTTCTCACACAAGGCCAAGGTCGGCCGCTCCGATCCAAAATCTACAGCACAGTCCATCAGGCTTGTACACAGATGACAGAAGGTGGAAAGGAATTATGCAAAGTCTCAAAATGGGTAATTTATTTTATCCACAAGAAGGAATGTCTGTCAACGAGTTCTTGTTCGCAGTAGAGTCCAGAGCACGTAGAGAGGATTGGACACAAGATGAATTACTGAAAGCCATGAGCTACATTTTACATGGCACTGCAGCAAGATGGTATGATGCGAATTATAAAAGTTGGACAAATTTTGAGCACTTTAAATCCGAGTTTATTAAAGCTTGTGGTACAGCTACAACAGATCATCAAATCATAATGGAAATTAGTAAACTCCGTATGAAACCTGGAGAAAGTCCAACAGAATTCGTACTAAAGATCCAACAGAAATATCAGAGCATGCAGATTCCACCTCCTGTTGATGATCAAGTGGCATGCATTAGAAACCATCTTACTGATGAATTGAGATTTCTTGTATTTGCGAGGCCAGTATTCTCCTATGAGGACTTGTTTACGCCCTACACGAAGCAACAAGATGTATAGACGAAGCTCAACAACAAGCTCCAACAGTAAAAACAGTAAAATTCCAGGATAAACCACGATTTGGTATACTACAATCTACACCAGAACATCTCAGCCATGAAGAAGATGAATACGAGTTAACAAATTGTAACGTAATGGAATCGTCCAGTCCAGTAACATATAACAACAAATATGGCGTTCAGACTAGACCAAATAACAACAATTATTCGTCACCATACACTCAAAAACAACAAAATTACTATCGACCACGTATGAACCAACCTGCGGGTTTCTCAAATAATTATAATCGATATCCTTCATTACCACCAAGGAATAATCGTCCATGCTTTAATTGTGGAATTCATGGACACATGTTTGAAGTGTGTGAGAACCCGAGACAAGATGTATGTAATTACTGCTTTGAAATTGGTCATCTGAGGAATAATTGTAGTTTATTGGTTCGAGGTAATAATAATAATTTGCCACCAACTGTACAACAGGACAATCGTGATACTGGTCGTCAAGACAACTTAACTAATACTGAAGATGAACGAAAAAACCAGTAAAACCTGTCCCGAATTCTCCGTCGGTACAGGTTATCCAAGAAGTAAACAAGGGGCCAGTGAATGATTTTGGCTGTTTGGAGTCGGGCAAGGCCTCGTCCCGGCCGTCCCACTCTATTTCAAGCCCTCCAGCTTCAATTCCAACATCAACATCAACATTGGAAATGTCGACTGACAACATAGACATTAATAAAATAATTTCTTGGAGTAAAGCAGACCAATCCACGAATATCCAGGAAGTTGTCATACAGTTAATACAAGTACTTGAAGACCCTAGTTGTATCCCAAATGAGATAAAGGGTTATGAAATGAACTCCAGTTGCAATTTGTTGACATCGTCTAACAATTTAGAAGATGAAGAACTTGGGATTCCGTATGAAGAAGAATTTGATCCAGGTTTTGAACCTGTTGAGAATGTACACGACACGATCCGGCCGTCTTCGTTGGAATTAGGTCCTCTCGGCCAATTTTCGGAACCTCAGGCCTCCACCACGATTCAATCCCGGCCGTCCTCTGTGGAATTAGAGCCTCTCGGCCAATTCTCAGAATCCCAGGCCCATCATTCAGTCCAGTCTCGGCCGTTACCTCAAGAATTAGGCTCTCCCGGCCAATCCTTGGAGCCTAAGGCCTCTACACCTATACCATCGACGTCATCCAGAGAAGCATTTGTTCCAGAGTTACTTCAGAAGAAACCATTGTCTTCGGCAATTAAACATCGTCTAGCAGAGAGGAAAATCTTCATTCCTGGATCAGGTCCGAGGCCTCCTATAATTACGGCCAGGATCCCTGTATCGCTGTGGATTTTTGGAGTCAATATTAATGGAATATTGGGCACTGGCAGTGAAAGGTCATATATTAATGTGAAAGTATATGAAGATATACGGGAATACGCTTCAGGAGAGTTAAGATCGGATGAAACCCAGAAAAGAGGTATCTTGTTAGCTAATCATACTCAGTGTAAAAGTCTTGGTGGAGCCCCATTCATAACCCAGATCGGCTCGGTAGCTGGAGAACAGTACTTGAGTATATTGGAGAATCTGGGACATTCAGTCGTCTTGGGGATGGATTTTGCACTGCATTTCGGAGTAGTGATTGATAGCAAACAAAGAACTTGGCATTTTAACGGTAGCACTGAACATCATCCTTTCGAGCTTATTTCCTGTAAAGAAAATAATTCTGCCTGCGCCATTTTGACTTCAGAACAAGAACAAGACTTCAAAAAATTTATTGATCAAGAAATGAAGAAATTCGAAGGTCTTCCTAATCAGGGTTTAACTAATTTAATTGAACATGAGATCGTTTTAAAACCAGAAGCTACTCCAATGAGAATAAAACCATATCGTCGGAGTCCAGTGATAAACGAGGAACTAAACAAACAAATAGATGAACTACTGAAGAAGAATTTCATCAGACCAAGTTATAGTGTGTGGTCATGTTCACCAGTCATGGTTTCAAAACCAAATAAAACCTGGAGATTCTGCGTAGATTATCGACCGATTAATAAAGTTACTATACCACCTGCACATCCATTACCTAATATGTTGCGAATTTTAAGTGCATTACATGAGGCTATTTGGATTTGTACTATGGACTTGATAGAAGCCTTTCATCAAATTCGTATGTCTCATGCGTCGATTCCTCTTACCGCTTTTTCTGTAGAAGGACGAGGGCAGTTTGAGTGGCTGCGAATGCCCTATGGACTCGTTGGGGCTCCAAGTACGTTTAAAAAAGCAATGGACGAACTTAAGGATAAGCTTCATAGAAAATTAATTGATCGGTCTCTACCTCTGTATTGGTCAGATAAAGTGTTCGCATATTTGGATGACTGGATAGTCATTAGTACTACGCTGGATGAACATAAAGCTATATTGAGTTTAGTCTTCGAGGTGTTTCGAGAAGCTGGATTATTAATCAACCCTGAAAAATGTAAATTCTGCCGTCCTGAAGTTAAATTTCTGGGATTTATTGTGAATCAGGATGGACTTCATCCTGATCCAGAGAAGATCGCGCCAATTGTCAATTATCCAAGACCAACAAATAGAAAACAACTTCGCAGTTTCTTAGGACTTGTTAACTGGTATCATCGTCATCTACAAGATGTTGCCAAAGCTCAAGGTCCACTCAATAAACTAACTAGAATTAACACCGAGTGGAAATGGGGCGAAAAAGAAGAACAGTCATTTCAACAGCTCAAACAGGCCTTGGTGGAAGCCCGGCCGTTGGCTATTCCTCGACTAGATCTCCCATACTACTTATACACGGATGCGTGTGACACTGGACTTGGTGCGTTCTTGGTGCAAAAAGATTTGGATACTGGAAAAGAATATTTGATCATTTGTCTTAGTCGTTAGCTTCGTGGTGCAGAAACAAGATATCCGATCACAGAAAAAGAATGTTTGGCAGTCGTTTGGGCAGTGCGGAAACTTCGATGCTATTTAGAAGGTACGCCGTTTACAGTAATTACAGATCACGCAGCTTTAAGATGGCTACATTCTTTACGGGATCCTAATAGATGACTCGCCCGTTGGGCAATGGAACTGCTATCTCAACAAATTACTGTGGAGCATCGTAAAGGCACTGAAAACGAAGGTCCAGATGCTTTAAGACGAATGTATGAAGATCAAGACTCGGAAGACTGGCTAGACATTAAAGATAAGCTGAAGGAAGTTGATTGTCTTCACTTACAAGTCGCGAACTGGTGTGAACTAAAGTTCAATAATGTACGTAGAAATCCTAGTAACCATACAGAGTGGAGAATTGTGGACGATCGACTGGAATATTATCGTCCAGACCCTTTCAAGTCAATAGTTGGTGATGACACTGCATGAAAACAAGTACTGAAGGACTCAGAAGTGCTAGAGATGCTTAAAAAGAATCATGAAGCTCCTGATGCGGCTCATCGAGGACGAGATCGAATGTACGAGAGAATGAAAACACATTATTATTGGCCTGGAATGTTCAAAGATGTTGATAACTACGTAGAAGCCTGTGAAACCTGTAAAAAGATAGAATACAAGCAAACATCATCCAAGGCGCCTATGCAAACTAGACAACCTATTCGGCCGTGGGCAGTAGTCGCTGCTGACACTACAGGCCCATTTACGAGGTCTAAAAAGGGTCATCAATATGTGTTAGTGATACAAGATCTTTACACGAAGTTCATCGAGCTGTATCCACTTCGTCGTCATACTGGGGCCGCGGTGGTCGACTCACTTAGGCGTACATTTTCTCTAAGAGGTTATCCATTGTTCTTGGTAACTGACAATGGTCGAGAGTTTGTCAACGAAACCCTTAAGGAATTTTTGGAGAGTACTGGAGTTAAGTTCACTCCGTTAGCAGTCGCCCATCCACAGGCCAATCCAGTTGAGCGTATTAACAGAACTTTGAAGCCGATGCTCCGAGCGTACATTGATAACGATCAGACAAAATGGGATGAACATCTGGGTGATTTTCAACTTGTATATAACAGCTCATATCATGCTGCTCAAAAGCTGTCACCATACTATCTAGTTTATGGACAAGAAGCACGCCTATCTGGCAAGATTACTGAAACTGAATTAGACGACCTAGATTTTGATAATGAAGAATAGAAAAATCGTGTACAGCGATTGGATGAGTTGCGTCATAAAATTGAAGCTGTGATGCGGAAGGAAAGTGAAAGACAAGAGACATATCACAATAGAAACACGCAAATTCCTACAGTTAATTTGGGGGACAAAGTTTTCTACCCAAATCGTAAACTAAGTAATAAAGACCAAGGTTATAGCGCGACTTTAGGTAACAAATATCTCGGTCCGGCTACCGTATCAAAAATTGTCAGTCCGTTGGTAGTCGAGTCAAAGAATGATAATGGTAAAATACTTGGTACCCATTATACTCCCGATTTAAAACTTCCTCGCAGAAGCGAGAGATTAATTTCTAAGACTAATAGTAAAACCTAAGTATAAATTATAACTGAATTTGTTGTGGAAAGATGTTAATGAAATTTTTTTCCAGATGAACCGGTATCAACCAAAGGGTTGGTCAAGAGCTGCTGCCGCACGGAGACAAGCGAGTCGCGGCAGACAATACCAGGCCAGCCGTCGTCGTGGTTCTTCAGGCCGCGCTTCAGTATGTCGATCTGTGGCGACGCAGACTGGCATACTGGAGTGGCCGTTGAATCCGGATGACGTGGTAACTCGTCAATCAGTTTTCAACCGATCGGGCCCACAAGTTACCCAGAGCAGTTCAACGGCTTCTGGTCGAACTATTGAGACAAGGTTGGATTATCGAGGGGAACGACGACCATCAGAGTTCCAGATACCGCACTTAACACCCGTAGTATCTCAGCCAGCCCGTTTAGGTGCAAGCTCTACTGATGCCGAGCCATCACCACCTGTATTAGAGGCATTATCGCCTGCTCGAAGCCAAGTCGACTTGTCTGAATTAGTGACTACGTTGAAAGTGACCTCACCACCTACAGCTTTGACCCCGATTACCACAGAGGCTGTACTAAGATCTTCAGCCAAATCTAAAAGCGCTAAGCGCCGAGAGAAGCGACACGAGGCTCTTCGTAGACTTGCTGCCCACCCAGAGACGGTTGACATGTCTCGATTCAATCGTCTGCAAAAACATGTGAGTACGAATCAGGGTCGTAAGCTCATCGATAAGGTTCTGGGAGGTTTAGGAATGAAGGGAGGCTGGCCTCATCCTGAGCAACCGGCTGAATCTGCTACCATTGTGCCATTACCAATCCGACATCTTGAAGCTTGGCAGGAGGAAGCCAGAGCACTTCCTCAATCTAACGATCCGGTAGCCCAACCACCTAAAGATCTAGCAGTGGAGGAACCAGCCAACCAGCTAAGCTCATCCGAGGCTGCTGGTGAGGCCTCTGGTCCTAAAACTGGCAGTGGGGATCAGAAGAAGAGAAGAAAGAAGAAGAAGAATAAAGAGCCGGGTCCAAATTGGGCTGAAATGGAAATGGTCGATGGGGGACCATATTGCTCAGGCGATTCCAGGTGTGCAAGCCCAAAGTTTTACGCAGACGAGGACTTCCTAATGGAGGATGTACTCGAAATTGGCATCAGTTCGTTCGACGAGCCATTATACACTGGCCCACCACCGCCCAAGTCTAATAAGAAGAAGAAGAAGTAGCTTCTTCCCCCCTTTTTCTGTTATTTTTCCATTATTATTGCTTTTTTTTCTTTGTTAGTTTTGGTTATAAATAAAATTTTCTGTTACTTCGAACAATACGACAATCTTATTAGTTGATTACATGGCCGTCATCCTATCCTTAGGATGTCCAGGCCTTCGTGATCATCTGGAACCCGGGTGACAGTCTGGCAGGGGGGAGTGTAACAGGGTAAAATAATTAACATAGAGAATAAAATAATTTGAATTTGAATTTTGTTTTCCGCCGATAACCGGCCAACGACCTCGTAAGTTGCGAGTTAGTGTTGCGACTAGTCGGCGGGTGTCGCATGGATCACTATGGACCGTTCGTCATTTCCTAGTCTAAGATAGTGGGAATAGGTTTCCGGACTAGTGAACGGGAGTGAAAGAATATAAGGGACTGCGGAACGTGAATTCAAGAGAGTTGCCCAGACGGCGGAACTGACCGGACGCAAACAACAACCAGATAAATATCTAAGTCTACGTCCGCTTCACGTGGAACGAGGCGATGATTAATTATTTAAATTAACTTGTAAATTGATTATAAGGCCTCAGGGCCGATAATCACTTTAATTAATAATTAATTCCATTGTCTAATGCGTACTGTACATTGACAGGTTAACATAATTAAAAGAATCGAGGGAAGCAGAGAGAGAGCGAGGAGAGTGCGGAATTAGAAAGAGAGAAACCATAATACCACCACCAGAAGGACCAGTAGTACTACGCTGAGTTGCTGTTGAGTAATTAATAAAGGTAAATTTATAATTAATTAAGGCCTCTCGTTATCAGAGGGCCGAATTAGTTATAAATAAATTCCAGGCCTGTCGGCCGCCTTGAGTAAATTATCCGTGTTGTGAAAATCGTAAGTTCAGGCCTCGTGACGCCATTTCCCGGGCCAAATATTCTAGTCAATCCCAAACGTAATTCTAGTCGTAAATTTAGTCTTAAAATAATTTTAAAGTAATAAATTAATAAGTTGTAAAATCTAAAAATCAAAAGACGCTAGGAAAATCACGGTAAAATTGTTGTCAAGTAAAACAAGCACGGATTATTTGGGCAGTAAATTGAATTGAATATTGAAGTGTGTTACGAATAATTATCAGAATTAATTAAGCAAATTAAATATATATAAATTTGGAAGCAAATAATAATGAAAGTTATTGGTGAAAAATTAATTAATTAATAGTTAAAATAAACCAAAATTAATTAATTAATAAATATAAGTGAATTAAATAAATCAGTGGAGAGTAATAAGAATCAAAATTATTAGTGGAATTTTTATATTGAGAAATTAAAGTCGAGTATTAAGTAAAAGTAATGATGTCATTGAGTAGAAAATAAAATTGAGTATAAAGTAGAGTCAAGTAAATTGAAGTAAAATTAAACTGTGTCTGTGATAAGTCCAGGGGACAAAATTTAGTTTTAAATAATACACATCCAGGGGATGTTTTTAAAGTTTTCCGTCCAGGGGACGAGGTTGATAATTGTGTGTGGGTGTGATACCGTCCAGGGGACGAAGAAAATTAGTTTGTCATAAGGAACCGTCCAGGGGACGAGATAATATTAGTTTGTCATAAGTAAAAACGTTCAGGGAACGAATTTAGTTTGTCATAAGTAATACCGTCCAGGGGACGAGATAATTAGTTTGTCATAAGTAATACCGTCCGGGAGACGAGGAATTTAGTTTGTCATAAGATTATTAGTTTGTGATAAGTATTAGTTTGTCATAAGAAAATTATTATTGGTTAATAAAGCAAGGTGCTTAAAATTAATAAAATTTTGATTAGCATTATTTTAGTTATTTTTCCATTCCTCACCTCTCTCACAAAACATTACAAACGACTCTGAGAAATTAAATTAATTAATTTAATTAATTAAAATTAAAATACTACAACATCCGGTTCTGGAAGGCCGAGTCCATCTTCCAGTGGCGCCCTAATATTCGTCTATAATACTAGGTGTGACCAGACTTGGCAAGCTAAACACTCTGTCATGATACAAACAAATAATAAAATTTAATTTATACACGATAAAATTGAAATTGCATGATAATAATTATCTATAAATAAAGAAAAGAATAACTGCAGAACAGAAATTCCCTATACTGTTAGAAATTTTTTGAATCTGGTGTAACGATCGTTACATATGGATCACGATTTAACCATACTTTAATTTAAAAATTTTTTTTTTATTTATATTTTTATACTTCGGAACACATCCAATAATTCTTGAAAAGTGTTGGACTTGCTCTGAATCAATTAAAAGTATCCTGAAATGAACAATAATCATAATATCAAAATATAATAGTATAACGGATGGAGAAGGAGAGAGGGGAATAGAAGTAAAACAAATGGATAAGATAAATATCTGTATTTTTCTCTCTATGCATAGCTGCACCACCACGGCCGGTCCCTTACGAAGATACACCGACTCAATGTCTTCCAGATGTCCTATGTAAAGATTTCTCTGAGTCTTCCGCGGCCGCGAGTCCCTCGTCATAATAAAAGTCATCGTAAAGGCCTTAATAAATGTGTCAAAACATTTTCTTGTTCTAGTTCGCCTCAAATTTTTACGACTTTTCTATTTAAACCAATAGGTCCCACGTCTCCCGCGGATCCTTACTATTTCTTTTTCAATGTAGAAATCTATCTCTAATTCTATTTATTTTTAATTTTTTTAATTGCATTTCTCAGAAGTGTCTAAAATATCGATAGTAAATGTCACCATATATTTTGAAGAAACATTGTTTTACAGAATCTCACGGTCTCCCGCGGATTCTTATTTTTCCCTTTCCCACCATAGGAAGCTCTTCTATTTTAAAAATTTTAATTTTATTTCTTGGAATTACCTAAAATATTGGTAATAAATGTCATCATAGAAACGCAGTCTCTAAAATTTTACATGGTTCCCCGCAGAACCTCTCCGTCCCTTTTTCTATCCTCGAAGATTTTTCATCTCAATTTTGTATTATTTTTAAAATCATATTTTTCCTAGAGTATGTAATATATCGACCGTAAATGTCATCATATATTTATTACTTTATTTTTAAGCGGTCCACCGCGGACTTATTTTTCTATTTACATCCTGTTTGCTATAAAATTCCAAGAACTCCCGTAATAAAAATGTCATTTTCAGCTGTCCAAAAAAATCAAACCCTTCCATATTATTTTTCCTCTTTGTCTTTAACCCATTCTTTGTATCATCTTTGGTCCCACTCTTCTTTCGAACCTTTTCATATATAAACCCCGGAAAAATAATCAAAATCAGTCATTACTTCAGCTACTAAAACCCTTGTCGGATCTATCTACGAGTAAGACTCACTGAGTCGATTTCAAAGTTCGTTCTCGTGACGCTCCACGCCTAGGCAATCGGGGGTCCTAGATCGATAATCGTAAGTCGATTCTTTTATTTAAAATATAAATTACGCAACTTAAATTTTATTCTTAAAAACTTTCCTCGTGAGGTCCTACGCCTAGGCACCTGGACTCCTAGGTTGGATACTTAGAGTAAAATCATTTGAGTTTGCATTAGAATTGACCAAACCCTTTTCACGTGACGTCCACCGCCTAGGCAATCGGAGTCCTTGTTCGGGAATAATTAATTCTATTAATAAAACCCTAAAAATCATTATAAATTCACTCGAAGGCTAAGCCGGCCGTTCGGTTCAGCGTGCATAGCATCTTCGTGAAAAGATTCAAACTGTGAATCTCAATCAATTGCTATCATAAATCATTATAAAAATCTGCGTACACAGATTCAAATTGGTGAATCTGAAGTGAGTGTGTGTGCAGGTATATCAACCCATTGGGGTAAGTTCATTATTATAATATTTTGTAAAATTTAATTCGTCAATATACTACACATGTTTTTGTATACATTTGTCTTTTCATTTACTGTCCTTTTCTCTGGCATTCGAGTGCTGGTAGTTTAAGTCATAGTAATTTTAAAGTAAGACAAGGAAAGAACACGGTCTTCTCGAGGGCCCATATTCATCGACCCAATATCCCTCTCGCTCAGAAATCCCGGACCTACCCTAACGCCACGCAGGTCATTGAACGGGATAGTCTATAGTACATCCGCTCGGTACGAATAGACAAATAAGTTATAAACGACAAAGAAATTATAACATTCTTATATCAGCCACGTGACCCAAATTCCTCGGTTGGATGACAGAATAAATATAATCTCTTATTGTAACTTATGATTAATTATAAATTAATAATCGGTGCCCAATCACGCATACGTTCTCACACTAACCACGTGACGGTTCAATCGAACTCCTTGGCTGAGTTATAGAACAGGGTAATTCGGCATTACGATATTAAATAATAATTTAAAATAACCCTTTCGCCCGTCGCCTTCACTCACTTCGATCGTGACACTGGTGTAGTGTAAATGTCTCGGTGTCAAAATTTTGGTGTGAATATTACACGAAATCCGGTGTTGAAATTAGGCGGCTTGAATTAAAAATATTTACACTGCCAAACTTGTTAACGTATAATTTTCATGATAATTATGCGTTCAGAAATTAAATTAAATCATATAAATATTACACCATTATTTCAATAATAATATTTTGAACATTACCCGCATGAAAAAACTTTATGTGTCATAAAATATGCTTAAAAATGTATGAATATTATAATGTGATTTATTGCACAATATATACAATAATATTTATATTTTTTCCGTATTTATATATGATAATAAATTGAAAGAAAATATATTGCTGCAATATATTAATTATATACTTATCAATATAACTTCTTTTATCTATGTTTAGCACGTATATCTTGGTATATTTTATTATATATTGATATATTGTATTGAAAGTGGGATATGTATTAATGTACAGTGTAATGTATATTTTTTATATAAGTTTTCTAATATATTGCAAAATATATGGTAGTCCATATATTTTGCAGTATATAATGTCCAATATATTGAAAAATATATAGTACTTTACATATTTTCCGCACTATGGTTACATAATAAAAACCATTCATTTTAGTTTGTAATTTTCATTTCTATGCTATCGGGCAGCTTGTCAAAAAATATCGGTTTATAAAGCCTATAATTGCCAATATATCGCGGGAAATATAATTTGTAATATAATATAAAAATGTAACTTCAATGTACCGCAAACCATAGATTTAAAAATATAAGTTCTTCCATGCATGATCAATTATATACAGACAATATATCATTATTTATATGAATTAAAAATATATAAATTCCATTATACTATGTTTTATAAATCACATATATACCATCCATTTATGACAAAAATATATTGACCATTATATGAGATAATATATATAGAGAAATAATATTCACAATGAATTACAATAATATATATAATAAAGATTCACAACGATAAAACTGTTTTAATTTAATATATTGAAATGTTGAACAGACTATTAAATAAATAAATAACAACAATATTCTAGCGGCTAAGGCAGCCATCCGGCACGCATGTGGCTCGGCCGATCACCAAAGTTGAGTAGCATCGAGCAGGATTGCTACTTGGTTGGGTGACCGCTTAACCACGCGTCGAGTTCGAACAAAGGACTCTGTCTGTTAGGAGCAGGATGAAGAGCTAGAGATTGGTAAAATTGGAATATTACGGATCATTAGAGCCTTACTAAAACCGAAACTGTACTGGCTAGGTTTTCTCAGTGGTTTTCCTACGCCATTGCACTTCCATTGCACAAGGGAAGTAGTAGGGCATCATCGCAATACTGCAGTATAGTACTAGCACAAGTCAGGCCATGGCTGCACAATAAGGAAGTAGTTTGTGATTTAAAAGCAAAAATGTAAAAAGATACTCTTGTTTATATATTGAAATGAAGAAATGAATCAATAATATCAATATACATATTAATGAAGGAATAGAGTTGAGTCACTAAGCATATCCAATGATCAATCGTTGATTATCCGATAAAAACATATTGAGTAACACGCAAATGACAAAAGAAAAATGAACTACACCGTGTTAAAATTACACGAATGGAAATCTTATACTGAGAAAATTTTACACCGCCATTTCACCCTACACGGTCATGTATAGTTCTCGGGGTTCATTTTTATAATAGAATTTTTTGCACTGTATTCTATCTTATTCATGTATTTTGCACGTTATGAAACATAGTTTCGGCAAAAATCTTATTCAAGTCGGGAAATCGACTGTACAGTAAAGGAAAAATGGAAAAATTATTGTACGAATTGGTCAATCTAGATTTTCAAATTATTTGCATAGAGGATTATCGCAGAAGAGCAAATTCAGCTCACGAATTATCCGGGCTTTTGTCTTCAAAACATTTAGTTGTAGGGAAAAATAGATTTAAGTAGAAAAATCGACTTTTCAGTAGACGAAAAATAAAAAAAATTAATGTACGGAGGAGTCGATTTAGCGTTTCGAATATTGTGCACAGGAAATTATCGTAGAATACCAAATTCAGCACACTAATTATCCGTGCTTTTTTAGTAAAATTACACGGAGAGAAAAAAATGGAAATTTTTCCAATTTTTTTTTGTGAAAATTTCCTTTGGTGTCGCAAATTTTATTATGTCAACATGTGCATTGTATCTATGTCACACAGTAAAGTTTGCTCTGTAACATAAGAATTATTTCTATATTGACAATGTAAATTTTCCTATATCACCATTGGAAAAATAACTATGTTATATAGGAACCATCCAATGGTAATTGGATTTTTCCAGACAAAATTCTAATGTAGAGATTAAAGAAACACCTGTGTTAACATTGCTGGAATTCCTTTGACATAGAAAATTCTTCTATGTCAACATCGGAATATTTCCGATGTAATTATAGAAATTATTCTTATGTTAAGAAGGTAGAAATTCTCATGTATGTAAAAATGAAATATCTGTAAACTGATGTTTTTTTTTACGTAATTTAATAAGCAAATCATTATTTAATTGAATAGATGAACTTATGCTGTTGTAAACACGATGTAATTAATTTGGAATTAAATTTATAAATACATTTGTTCATTGGTAGGTGACAAAATGTTTTCGAAAACTTTGAAATTATATTTTCGTGATTCTTAAAACCCTCACGCATTCAATTCCATCAATAAGGCCTAAATGATAATAATGACCAAAATATTTGGTATATTGTTGATTTTAGCTTCTTGTAGACTTTTTATATGCAGCATAGCAATTTTTCGTATGTTGACATAAAAGCTTTTTCCATACCAACATGGGTATTTTTACTATGTCACATCGGGATATTTACTATATTTAGTGAGGAATTTTTCTTTATCAACATAGGAAAAATCGCCATGTCAGTTATGATAAAATTACTCTGGTAACATGGGAAAAATTATTATACTGACATAGTAAAAATACCCATGTCAATAAAGAAATTTCATCAATATTGTCAGAGCGATTTTTCCATGGTAAAGTTCCTATCGAAAATAGTTACATTCTCATGTTTCCCTAGTAAAATTTTCCAAGTTAATGAAACAAAATTTGGTATGTCAACAAGGGAATTTCTTCAAGTAAAATTAAAAAAATTCCCATGTTTTTCTCTCCGTGTACTTCATTGAAAGGAAAAAATTATTTATTTAAAAAAATTTATATTTCAATAGTCGACAAATTAAAAAAAATATTGTACGAATCACTTGATCTAGTTTTCCAAATATTTTGCCCAGGGAATTATCGTAGAATAGCAAATTCAGCACACAAATTATCTGTCCTTTTGCCTTGAAAACACTTGGTTGTAGGGAAAAAGTTATTCAAGTAGAAAATTCGAGTTTTCAGCAGACGAAAAATACCAAATATTATTCCACGGATAATTCGATGTACTTTTTCGAATAATTTGCATAGAGAATTATCGTAAAATAGCAAATTCAGCACACGAACTATTTGTGCTTTTGCCTTAAAAACACATGGTTGTAATGAAAAAATTATTTAAGTAGTGAAATCAACTTTTTAGCAGACGAAAAATTAAAGAATTATTGTTTGAAGAACTCGATCGAGATTTCGAATAGTTCGCCGAAGGAATTTTCGTAAAAGATAAAAATAAGCACACTAATCATCTGTGCTTTTGCCTTCAAAACACTTGGTTATAGGGAAAAAATGATTCAAGTAGAGAAATCGACTTTACAGCAGACGAAAAATTAAAGAATTATTATTCGAAGAGTTTGATCTAGTTTTCCGAATAGCTTACATAGGAAATCATCGTAGAATAGCAAATTCAGCACATAATATATCCGTGCTTTTTCCCTAAAAAAGTTTAGTTGTGAGGGAATATTCATTTAACTAGAGAAATTGTCAATTCATGATTTTAAAAAAATATAGTTCATTTTTGTTTGATGAATTAACGCAAAAAAAAAAAATATGAAGATAACATTTTTTTACTTGTAAATTTCCAGATTGACGGGTGTTTGCCAAATTTAAAATTAAGGTCACGGTTCCACGACTCGGTGGCATTGTTAGTTTTTCTTTTGTTATGGAATTGGGACCATTCGTCTGGAGTTCGCGTCTTTATCCATTGCTTAATATAGTAATTTAAAAATCTGTTCATTCTCTTGAATACTTCGGGGATGTTGATTTTTCCAATGATTTTGCACAATTGATCGGGTATGTGGATCGCTGGTAGATAGGCAAGAGCCATTAGCTTTCTCAAAATTTCTTCAACTTCTTTTTCGACGTCATCTACCTCAGAATTTTTTTTATATTTTTTAGAGAGTGCACCTAGTCTAAATACGTTTTTGGTGAGAGCCTATCGAAAAATATGTTTATTAGTGCATACCCGAGAAAAACAAATCACACGGATATGTACTCATCTTAAAATTAAGGACTAAAAATATGCTAATGCAAAAAATAAAAAGACCAAAAAAATTATAGGAAGGATTTTTGAGATTCTTGGAAAGCAGTATCTCTGTGAAAAATAATCATATCGAAATTTTAAAAAAAGCATTTAAATTTTTGAAATCTCTCGTTTCAAGATTATCTCACCGAAATTTTTTTCAGAGATATGGTTATCATGCGATCATCAGAATTAACGCAATACAAAAATATTCAGATTTTTTATGTACCTTTAAAAATTACACGGGCCGACAAAAATTTTTTTCAGGTAAACCAATACATAGGTCTATTAGCAAATTTATTCGATTGTATTTTCGGGAAAACTGATCGCATTGATTAATTAAAAAACAAACAAATTGAATCTCGAAATCTCTAGTAAAAAATGTAGGTTCAATTATTGTTAGAGCCACGGTTATTGAATAATCATAATTATTAATTCGAGACCATAATTTTTTACATTTCATGTTTTTATTTTCGGGTCTACGGGCTCAAGAAAGTTCTTTTCAAAAAAAAAACAATGCCTAGTTATCTTAGCATACTTTTTTAACAACAAATTTTTTTTTGTCGTACATTAATATTCGATCGAAACCGATTCATACCGAATAAATTTTTTAAATGATATTCAATCTGTTTTAATCAGAAAGTTTAATTCAATTGAAAATTTTTCTTTCTAAATCCTATTGAGTTGAATCGCATTTCTAGCCAGGGTAAGCCTTGATAGAACTCTAAAACTACTATTTGATCGGTATTTTTAAGAAGCAACAATAAAATTCTAGCATAACTACGATAATAATAATAATTAGTACTTGACAGTAATGAAAAAGACATAGTTGGATTCTGACGTCAGTAATAATTTTTTTAATCGCATTCCGACTGGCCAATTCAAAATCCAAATGAACTACTGGCTGCAGCTCTTTTATTTCAGGGCAAAGGTCATTAAAAAGAAATTTAATAACTTCCTCATATGCAGTTGTTTTTTTAGATTTCATGAGGACATACATAAAAGCCACTGCCTGTGGTTAAAATTATGTACAAAATTAAATTACTTGATAGATTTATATCTAAATTGGCTGCAAAGTTGTAGTTTATCAACAGTAAAATTACACGAGTCTTCGTAGAGAAATGTCTTAAATCTGTGGCAAATGTCGTACAATCATGAACGTCTGAATCAATACTTTTTACAGCCAAGTTGCATAGAATTTTTTTTTGTAATACATACACGGAAAAGAAAATTAGGCGCTGCAACAGGACAAAATCCTGTTGCAGCCACAGGATTTTCATGTTATAGCAGGAGGACACAACCTATGAGAGGAACCGGATAAAATCTTGTTGCACCGAAAGAGATTTTTTCAGTAGGATGAATAAGATAGGAAACAAGTCTCATGTACCTTTTTTTTTCAGTATAATTAAATTAAAAATTAGAAAAAAAACTAAGCTTGAGAAAATATTAAAATTTTGAAAAAATTAAAATTTATGAAGAGAATTTTAATACTGAGAAGAAATTCAAACTTTAAAAAACAATTTCAATTAAAAAATTTGAATTTTTTTACAAGCTTAGAATTTTTTTTCAAATTTTGAAATTTTACGACACAGATAAAAAAAAATTGGTACATGGAGCTTGTTCCTTATCCCATTGATTCTACAGGAAAATTCTTATTGCTGCAACAGGACATTATCTTTAACAGAATTTAGTCCTATTGCTTTCAAAGGACTTCGTCCTGTTGCAATAATTTTTTTTTCCGTGTACTCGAAATGTAAGAAAGTTCAAAAATCCAAAAGTGCACACCTCAATCGCTCATTTTACTCTTACTCATTAATTTTTTTTCATTGTTATTTATTTTTTTTTTTATTTAAACGATAACTTTCGAAAAATAAGACTTATCGACTTATTTTTTTTTTATTATCTGTTTACTTTTGATCACAAGAACCCTTTCAAAAACCACTATCTGAATCCTTTTTGTTTTGGTGTAATTAATAAAAAACGTGAAAATTGATTATTAACAAAAAAAAAAATTTGCTGCCATTTTTTTTTTTTTTTTTATGAATTTTATCTTATTTTTATTTTTATTTAATTTTTTTTTATTTTGACTGTTATTATTGCTTATAATTTATAATCATGATGTCACGATCGAAGTGAGTGAAGGCGACGGGCGAAAGGGTAATTTTAATTCATTATTTAATATCAGAATGCTGATTTTCCCAGTTCTATAGCTCAGCCAAGGAGTTCGATTGAACCTCACGTGGTTAGTGTGAGAACATAGGAATTTGAGCACCGATTGTCAATCAATAAATTTATGGATGAAATTATTTTTATTCTGTTATCCAACCAAGGATCTGTAGTCACGTGGCTAATATAAGAATGTTATAATTTCGCGTAGTTTTACAACTTATTTGTCTATTTGTACCGAGCGGATGTACTATAGACCGTCCCATTCAATGACCTGCGTGGCGTTAGGGTAGGTCAGGGATTTTCGAAGCGAGAGGGATATTGGGTCGATGAATATGGGCCCTCGAGAAGACCGTGTTCTTTCTCTGTCTTACTTTAAAGTTACTATGACTTAAACTACCAGCACTCGAATGCCAGAGAAAAGGACAGTAAATGAAAAAACAAATGTATACAAAAACATGTGTAGTATATTGACAGATTAAATTTTACAGAATATTATAATAATAAACTTACCCCAATGGGTTGATATACCTGCACACACACTCACTTCAGATTCACCAATTTGAATCTGTGTACGCAGATTTGTACAATGTTTTATGATAGTAATTAATTGAGATTCACAGGTTAAATCTAGTCACACGAACGCACTGCACGCTGAACCGAGAGGCCGGCTTTGCCTTCGAATGAATTTATAATGATTTTTAGGATTTTTATTAACAGGATTAACTATTCCCGAGCAAGGACTCCGGTTGCCTGAGCTGTGGACGTCACGTGAAAGAGTTTGGTTAATTCTTTCGCGAACTCAAATGATTTTAATCTGGGTATCCACCCTAGGAGTCCAGATGCCTAGGCGTAGGACCTCACGAGGAAAGTTTTAAGAATAAAATTTAAGTCGCGTAATTTATATTTTAAGTAAAAGAATCGAGTTGCGATTATCGATCTAGGACCCCCGATTGCCTAGGCGTGGAGCGTCACGAGAACGAATTTTGAAATCGACTCAGTGAGTCTTACTCGTGGATAGATCCGACGAAGGTTTTGGTTAAAACGGTAATGACCTTTTGATGTTTTAATTTGAAATTGAATTCCGATTATCGATCTAGGTCCCCCGGTTGCCTAGGCTGTGGAGCGTCACGAGAACGAACTTGGGAACTTTACTCGCGGATAGATCCGACAAGGATTTTAGTAGCTGAAGTGATGACTGACTCTAATTATTTTTCCTGGGTTTATATATGAAAATTTTGGGAGAAAAGTGGGGCTAAGAATATTGAAAGCGTGAGAATAAAGGGGTTAGGTCATAATTTTGAGTGACATTTATTTGCGTTCTCGGAATTCTACATCATGTTAGAAAATTTACTAATTGTAGGGGACTTAGAGATACAAGAGTTTGATTCATTAGCGACTTACTATTAATTACTTAAATCCATTAGTGGTACATATTTTTACGAGCAATAATTTAATTTTTAGAGATTAATTGATAATTAATTCTAAGATTTTTAAATTTAACTCTGATCTTCGTATTATAGAATAGTAAAGAGATGATAGAAAATAACTGGAAATCGTAAATTTAAGTGACATTTATCTTAAATTTGGGCCCCTGAAAATTATATCGTAGAAAATCATCGACTACCAGAGTCCATGGGAAACCGTTGAATTTATTAGCGGGCGGATATGAACTCTTTAATTCCATTAGTAGTGAGACAAAAAGAAATAAAGTTCTGATTTAGATGACAGGAGCTCTTTACTCTATTTTTCGGGTAAATAATATCGACAGAGGATTCGTGGGAACTGTAATATTCATCGATGTTAGATGGTGTTAAATTAAGTGCTCGGGTAATAAAATTTTAAATCTATGGGAGAATTTTAAGCTAACTTAGTTTGGACATTAAAATTTACTTAAGGCTCAAGTGAGGCGTATTAAGAAAGAGATCAAATAGTTCTATATGTAGGTTTGCCGTTGAGCACTTCACCTAGTAAACCGGCCATCGCGGTGCAGATGCGCTTATGAGAGAAAGACAAATTTCTGTCTATCCAGTCGTTCTACTTCTATTTCACTTTCCGTCTCTCCATGCGTTATATTATTATATTTTGATATTATAATTATTGTTCATTTCAGAATACTTTCAATTGATTCAGTGCAAGTCCAACAACCCCTTTTTCTGGAATTCATTGAATGTGCTCTGAATAGCAAAAACATTTCGAAAATAATTTAATTGGGTTAAATTTATAAATTATTTGGGATTAAAAGCAATTCATGTGTATCGGTTGTTACAATGAGTAAAAAAAAAAAAACTCATTTTTTTATTAATATTACTCATTTGTCATGTGATTTAAAAAAAAAATAATAAAAAAAATGGCAGCTGAATTTTTTTTTGTTAATAATCAGTTTTCACGTTTTTTATTAATTACACCAAAACAAAAAGGATTCAGTTAGTGATTTTTGAAAGGGTTCTTGTGATCACAAATACACAGATAATAAAAAAAAAATAAGTCGATAAGTCATGTTTTTCGAAAGTTATCGTGTTTAGACGAGTCCGAACACCACAATTGACGCATTCGGGGCTTCAGACTAAATTATTTTTTTTTAATTGATCACATCATGAATTAAATAAGGATTACATTGAAAAATGTTCCTTAATAAATTTCTTTTAAAATGGTATACACTATTAACAACTTTGGTGTACTATAAAGAAAGTAGAGAGGATTTAAAGTTAGTGAAAGGGCCGAGAGTGAGAGAGTGACAGTAAAGCACACTCAACGCTTTCGTGATTGAGGTGTGCAAAAGTGTAATATGTATAAGTGTAACAAAGAAAAATTCTTTAAGTATACAACTCACTTGGTTTCCCTTATATATTTGGACAGTCATGAACTGGCGGGGTTTAATAGATTTTGGAATTATGTTGAAGGTCGAATCAACTGAAAATTCCAAATCCCCCTTCTCAACATCCTCGAGCGTCATTTTCATATAGGCCAAATCGTAAAATATGACCGACGTATCATCATCAGAACCAACTTTTTTGACGTCCAACTTTCCATTGTTGAATGACAGTAGAGAGTTCCATTGATTCTGAATCAGATACTCGGCATATTCATCGAAATTTTTGGGTTGTGGAGGAACCACCTTTCAACGGGCCCTGTGCATGCTTGTTTTCTTAGTGTCATATGACACAGGCTGAGTCTTGGGATGTCTGTATTGAATTAAGTTTAAATTTAAATATTTTCGAAATACAGCAATAAATTTTTTTTAATTTATTTATGCTTATAGAATTTAGATAACAAAAAGTTAGTACAATAATTACTTAATTTATACACTAACGACAGAAAATGAAAGGAATAGAAAAATTCTACTAACTTTTGAGTGATTTTCGGCTATCTGTATAGTAAAAGTCCCTATACTCGATCACTTTTCATTGGTGGCAGATTTAATCACTCAATAGAAATTAATAAATAAAATAAAAAACCATTTTTTTTCTTTATAGTTATTTTTTGAAGCTTCGAGTATTAGAATAAAATTTTAGTTTGAAGAATAATGTTGATAATTAATTATTATTAATTTTTTAAGTAAAGTCCTTGAGTGTACCCCTAGTCGCTCGCTAAAAGTTGTCATGTAGCATTACTCGATCAACACATGGCCTTATAGCCGCTCAAAGACAATATCAATTGAACTATGATAAGTTTAATGATTTGGAAAATAATTTATAAATTATACTACTTTATTCTTTCATAATATAAAATTTCATGAACTTAAAAAATGTATTTAATAAGATATAGTTGTAACAATTCGTAAGAAATTTGACGTATCCTAAATTTAATCTAACGAATGAACGATAAAGTAAAAAATGCCCGGCTGAACGCGATTTTGAAAATAGTCATTCTATTAAAATCTATAATCTATTATAAAATAATTTCTCACATTATATTTTGATATATTTATATTAACAAATAATTATTTATCAATAATAATATTTTTAGTCGTAATTTTTTAACTTCCCGCTAGGAAAATTGCAAATTTTCAAAAAGTCGGGAAGTTATTGGTTTCAGTCCGATTTGTGACAATCGAAATTCTAACAGATGTCGACGTTTTAAGGTTCTAGAAAGCTATTCTGACGAATTTCACGATGATGTACGAGAGTATGTATGTATGTATGTACGTACGTACGTATGTAAATATCTATAACTTTCGAACGGATCAACTGATTTTGATCGTCAAGGTGTCATTCGACGCAGTTTTTTAATATCTTGAAGCTGAAAAAAATTGAGCTTGATCGGTAGGGCTCGTTCGGAGATATTCCAAAAATAAACTTTTTTCAAACATGTTGTTTTTGGATAACTTTTTACGGGCTCGATGGATTACTTCCAAAATGGACTGGGCTCTGGAGATTCATAAGTCGCGTCGAATGCCACCTCAAACATCAAAATCGGTTGATTCTTTTAAGAGAAACCGTTGTCGAAAGAATTGAAAAAAATAATTTTTTTTAGTATTTTGAAAATTTCTCAGAAACGACTCGATGAATCAATTTAAAAATTTGATCAGTTAAAAAAATCAATGAAACGCGTCGATTGCCACCTTAAACGTCTCAATCGGTTTATTCGTTCGAGAGATATCGTTGTAGAAAATATGGTAGAAATCGTTATTTTTTTAAGACAAAAGCATACAATAGTATATTGTGTGACAAGGGATGAAACAAGACGATTTCAGACTAGGGTGAGGTTGGCTGCCCGAGCCGCAGGCGAGGGCTGACATCACCCGCAGTCTGAAATCGTGTTTTATCCTGAGTCACACACTATATTTTTCATGATTACTCGTATCGGAACTTGAAGATTCAGTGTCAGCAGCCAGTAAGAAACAAGTTAATTTCAAGCCAATAATGCGGAGAACTGTTAGAGAATGAGCACTATGTGATTTACAGTTACTTATTAAATAGTAAATAGTACAAAAATATTTTTTTCACTCATTTTTTAGTAATTTTATTTGGTTAATTAAAACTGTCATTAAAAAATGACATGAGTAAGCTGAAGTGACAAGTAAACAAATGAGAGTAATAAGGCTGCAAATGAACATGAAATATATCTAGCTCAGGGCAGAAACAATTATGTTTCTTCCCAAGGAAAGAAACACGAATGTTTTCGCCTGCTGTGAAGGGATTTGTGAATTACGAATTCGCTAGCGGTTGCTTGCAGCATCGGCTTGAAATTAGCTTGTTTCGACGGGCTGTAAAAATACTGAAACTTCAAGTTTCGATGCTGGTATCATGAAAAAGTATTTTCGAGCTCGTAAATGTATCTATTACAATTTTTCGAGCTCAAAGAGCTCGAAATACACGGGAAATTTTAGGGCCGGCCCGCAGGGTCAACCTTCAGACCTTTTTTTTAACTCTAGTTTCACAATTTTACAATCAAAATTTTTTTAGAGCTGCAGTTATCACGCAATCATGACAAAACCTACGAAAGAAAAATTTTCTGATTTTTTTTTCTTTATACAAAAAAGTTCACGGGCTAAAATTTTTTTTTTCTTTGACATCCATTAGAAATAAGTGCAACAGAATTACTTATTTTTGTTTTTCAGTAAATCAATCGCTACTTAGTAAATATCGGTTGAAAGATTTATGTTGCCAGATTTTTAGTAGTGTCACGTATATTTAATAACCTTATTAGTCTACGAATAGATCCATAGAACAGTTTTTTCGGTTAGATTGATCAATGCTTTAAAAACAATGCATGAATTCATTATGTTATTGTAACTGTGGGATGATCATTGGAATGATTAAATGTTTAATGACATCCTTCAATATTCGTTACATTTTGGCGTTAGTTACTCTATTAATGTCACACGAAAAAAAAAAGTGGCGCTGTAACAGAACGCAGTTCTGTGGGAGCAACAGGACAAAATCCTGTTGCAGCAACAGGATTTTTATACATTTTTCATCTACAAATTGTTTTTTGTCCGCATCATGAAATTTAAAAATTTCAAAAAATACTCGAAATTTGGAAAAAAATTCAAATTTTTTTTCGAAGAGTAGATAAGAAGGGATGGTTCCCCTCCCACATCAGAGATCTGCAATACCATCGTGAATAAGTGGGGGCTGGGGGAATCTTCCATACCTACAGTCGAGATAGGGGGTGCTAGTAGCGCTTTCTGTTGATCTTCTATACTAGTAGCATTTTTTAGTCGATTTGGTAGGGAGTGGGCCTGAGGGAGGGGGACGTGGGATTGGGAAGGGAATATGAGATTGATATTGTAGGTTTTGAGGTCTGGACTATGGGGTGGGGGTATGGGATTGATATTGTGGATATGGAGGGCACTGCTTGGGTGTGCAGGGATATTGAGTGGAGGGTTGATATGGTTCATGAATAAGGATGTAGAGGGCGTTGGAGTGGGGGTATTTTTTCAAAATTTAGGTAAGAAAAATGACGTATGCTATTATCATATTGTTTAAATGTTTTTAAGATTAATTTTTAAGATATGTGGAAGGATGGGGGGTTATTTTTTTCTAACAAATGACGTGTTATTCACTTATTAACGTATGTTTTATCTTACCTTATCTTTAGCAACTTTCACTTTTTTTGTTTATAACAAATGAATCATTTGTTTTCTGAAAATTTACACTTTTATCTAATATTTATCTATCTTTCCCCCATTTTTCACCAAAATCGAAGTGGGGATTTGTATTTTAAAACCTCTCTTCATCCAACAAGTGTGTACAGTATACGTTTTGTGTGTGCATGAAGCTAGTGGTTAAATGTGTTTAACTGAATCGTTTTATATCTGTGCTTATGGCTACGTTAAGTGATCTGATTTTAGAGTTGTTCGTTTGACATCCGTATATTTTGGACTGGATTCGAGCTCAAACTACATGCCCAGATGCAATCCATAAAATTGATCGCTTAATAGAATTAGTAAATCTCATAAGAAAATTAAAAAAGTTGCAATATTGTATGATCAATAAATAAATAAACAATGGAGCTGATAATCGATTTTGTTGGGTTGGAAATGCCGAACGGTGCATTTGTTGACATGGAATCATGTGGGATACAGGCGATACACCATATGACTCATTTAATCTAATAATGACCGAATTAATAAAAAAAGTGCGCTACTTTTATATCCAAGGATCACAGGCGAAGGAGAGACTTGAAAGGATAATCGATTTTGCTGTTCCAATCATTGATCTACATTTGATGCGACATTTGTCATTCGATTGCTTAGAAGAAGTCAACAAACCACGATGTTTGCATCGTATCAAACGCACAAAGAGAGGTCATTTCGCATGTGCATTTGGTACAACACAACAACTCAAGCACTGGTTTTTGAAGTATTGGGGTGTTGGGAAATCCTATGAGAAGTCTGTTCAACTATTTTACCAACTAAATGATTTGAGGAAAATGGATGTCACTGATATAGCATGTCTTGATGATTTGTTCATTTTGCGTTGTGCAAAATCACAAATTAAATTTGTTTATGATACACTTCCGGGACATTTAAAATATAATGAAAAATTAATGGACTATTCAATTTGCATCAAACATAACCCACTATCAGCTTCAAGCCATGATATTCCAGGAATATGGCTTTATCCATTAAAAAAATATTGTACTACATGCAACAGCATAAACGATAATTATTGAAAATAAATTAATATGTAAACTGTACATGTATGTAGATTTTAAAACTACTTATACTAATTAAAAAAAATGTAGATTAAAAGGTATGATATAAATAAAAAACACAATAAGTATAATGAAATTTTTATTCATTTCTTTAATCTTCTTCCTCCTCCTCCTCCTCCTCCTCAATACAATATATGTTTTAAGTTAATTTTCTTACAGTACTACTTAATGGATTATATTTAATTATACGATCATGTAAAATAAGACATATGCAGATGTTCGATCCGGAAACTGTTCATCAGATTCACACTCAAGACGGATATCAACTGGCCCAGATTTAATAGATTCATTTTGTTTCGAACAGTCGATAATATAGAGTGGCGCTTCTTGTAAATATTCAGTTTTTGTCAATAATGGTTTTGATTCTTCATTATAGTATGACGTTTGAACATTAGTATACATATCATGTATTAAAGCATACTGATTACGACTGATGATTGGATTTAGATTTCCATATGGATAACTTTGAGAATTGAGAAATAGCTTTACATCTCTGATATTGCAATGATCAAATTGACAGGCGTTTTTCGGTACGACATTTTTTCGAGCAGTTTGAAACCCTAGGATCACATATCGTGGCTTTTCCAATTGTGTCGAAGTCTTGATTAGCCAAACATGTTTCGTTGTTCGAGGAAGTAGTCGGTATTCAAGCAATTGCCATGTGCGAAAGCTTATTGATATAGCTGGATCATTAGCAATAAAGTTGAGTGCTTGAATTTTTTGCTTGTCCGACACTGTGACGTATGGGACATTCCATTTTACCTTATTGAGAAGAACTTCCACGATTTCAGCGTTCTCTCCGGCGGGAGCAGGTGTATGTATATATGTATTAACATCAGAATTTGATCTTATAAGAATTAATTCATGTTTAGCATTCATGATAATACGATTATAATCCTCAGCAAATCGAAGTATGTAACTGAGTGGTATAGAAATGTTGAAATATCCATTGTCATTAGTCAATTTACTGTCATTTTTGATCAACCATCCAGCATTCTCCATTGAATTGAGTTGCCCAGGACTTAAAGATATATTATTTTTCATGAGACTTGTAAGACCCACATTTTCACACCTATCAATTTCAACAGCATTTAATTCATAGCGTATTTCTTCAAACATATGACAAATAGCCATATTGACTAAGTTCATAGTTGCACCTGCGCCAGTACCATCTTCTTTTACAAATCTTCCACAAATATGCAGAGAATTTTTGCTTCGTAGGATGCATAAGTCGTGATGTTGAATACTGATTCTAATTTTATCACTATTGTTAAATGTTGATGTTGCATAAGTTTAATGTGAATGAACCTCGTAGTGAGAAATTGATTCATCAAAGATGATTGGTTTCTAAATGTCTAAGATTTCCGCCATGTTAATATAATGCAGCACAAATTTACTTTTCTTATTTTTCCGATCTTCCACGTAATTTTAATCCTAGACTTTTGAGGAATTCTACGTTCTGAGCTGTTAGCACTCTGACAGGAGCACGATGACTGATGGGCTTCAGACATGATGATCCACTTTTATAGCTGCTACCCATCTTTTTATCAAATACAATCCCCATTATTTCACTGATTTTATATGCAATCTCATGTAATCGTTTCACCACGAAAATTCACCAAATTTTCATCTTGATCAACACTTCGCAGCTGAAGATTGTGTATTGACTGTACTGCGACTGGTAAGTAAATGATGTGGGATGATACTTCAATGATCTTATATCCAGGTGCAACACTTGGAAAAAACTCATGAACTGTGTGAACTTTATGGTTATTCATACATGCACCATCAGTAATATTGCACTCAACTCGCAGCGCATTGATTTCGAGGATCTTTATTCGTAAATCAGATTTGTGTATAAGGTTTGGTGTAAGTTGACGATTCCCAAATCTCAATAATGATGCGATTGAATCTTTCGGTTCAAAATTTACAATTCGATTACATTTAATTTCACTATGTAATTCATTGTTATTTGCTTTGATACTCAATTCCACATCCTCAGGCAATTCCTTTATTAAATACTTTTCAATGTCACGTAGTTCATAACTTCCGGTTGGTATTGTTATAATTTTATCTACTGCCTTTCTATTTACGCTAGATGAATAAAACTTATTACAACCTTTATCAATATAAGGTATTGAATTGAATGTTAATAATTCCACAAGTCCCAATACATAAATTTTTTCTGGTGATAATTCAATTGGTAGAAAATATTGAGCTTCCAACGTGGAAGTAGCTCCAGATAGTGTCAGCGTCAACGAATCAGCCATGACTAAAACATATCAATCAAACCACAACATTTATAGTTCATTATTGAGGAATTTTAAACACAAATGTCCACGTATAACAGTATCATAATCTTGAGACTTCTGATGATTATATTTAACGCTATCAACATCGAAATATTTCATGAGATCATTTGGTGGTTAGAGGTTACCAAAGCTGTCAAAATAGATGACGTTATCATCATTCTTCTTGTATGCAACCCAATGAGTTCTACGTCCATTTTTATCATCGAGATTTATGATTGCTGACTCTTTTTTCCACGGGTCAGACTTTGGTAAGTTATTATCCATGAAAACACCTCGGAAATATGGAATTTTTAAATCTTTTGCATACTTGATCAAATCGAAATTGGTGAGAGCTCGATGAGGTAGCGTTACATGTTTTTTGCTGGAGGGCCCAAGAATAATCCCATTCCAGTCTTGTACGGTGACAAGTATAACCTTTTACCCAATGCTATAGCTTCCATTGTTGAATTATGCCGTTGAGCCTCCTCCGATTCACGTTTAGCAGCTTTAGCGGCAACTACAGCTTTAGCTATACCAGCAGCAACCCCAGCTATTGCACCAGTAGCGCTCAAGCCCGCAAGAATCGGTAACAAAAATAGAAAAATCCACCCACTTTCAGTGGTGGTATTGATAATGCGCGTGATGATTGAATATTTTTTTTCCCACCAACCATTTTTACAGCTTCACAAGCACCCCGTAATGCAGACTTATATAGTGAAATGAGTACGACTTCATTCATAGTTTTTTTAGCTTATTTGATAATTTGCCATGTACCTGAAGTTCCGAACGTTCGTGCAACGAAAAAAAAAATTTTTTTAATAGATAAAAAAAAAATTTTAAGACCCCCCTGGATGTTTTTTAAAGGCTTCTTTTCAGCCCCCCAAAGACTCTCAGAAAGTTGCGTGGGGTAATCTGGTCCGGAACACCCTCCCCCATCATCCCTTAAGTTTAAAAAATTAAAAAAAAATAGTTAAACAAAAATAGCCCCGCTGGTAATTTTTGAGGGCCTTCTTTTTAGCCCCCCAAAGACTCTCAGAAAGTTGCGTGGGGTAATCTGGTCCGGAACACCCTCCCCCATCATCCCTTAAGTTTAAAAAATAAAAAAAAAATAGTTAAACAAAAATAGCCCCGCTGGTAATTTTTGAGGGGCTTCTTTATAGCCCCCCAAAGTCTCTAAAAAAGTTGCGTGGGGTAATCTGGTCCGGAACACCCTCTCCCATCATCCCTTAAGTTTAAAAAATTGAAAAAAAATAGTTAAACAAAAATAGCCCCGCTGGTAATTTTTGAGGGGCTTTTTTTTAGCCCCGCAAAGACTCTCAAAAAGTTGCGTGGGGTAATCTGGTCCGGAACACCCTCCCCCATCATCCCTTAAGTTTAAAAAATTAAAAAACAATAGTTTAACAAAAATAGCCCCGCTGGTAATTTTTGAGAGCCTTCCTTTTAGCCCCCCAAAGACTCTCAAAAAGTTGCATGGGGTAATCTGGTCCGGAACACCCTCACCCATCATCCCTTAAGTTTAAAAAATTAAAAAAAATAGTTAAACGAAAATAGCCAAGCTGGTAATTTTTGAGGGGCTTCTTTTTAGCCCCCCAAAGACTCTCAAGAAGTTGCATGGGGTAATCTGGTCCGGAACACCCTCTCCCATCGTCCCTTAAGTTTTAAAAATTAAAAAAAAATAGTTAAACAAAAATAGCCCCGCTGGTAATTTTTGAGGGGCTTCTTTTTAGCCCCCCAAAGACTCTCGAAAAGTTGCGTGGGGTAATCTGGTCCGGAACACCCTCCCCCATCATCCCTTAAGTTTATAAAATTAAAAAAAAATAGTTAAACAAAAATAGCCCCGCTGGTAATTTCTGAGGGGCTTCTTTTTAACCCCCCAAAGACTCTCAAAAAGTTGCGTGGGTTAATCTGGTCCGGAACACCCTCCCCCATCATCCCTTAAGTTTAAGAAATTAATAAAAAATAGTTAAACAAAAATAGCCCCGCTGGTAATTTTTGAGGGGCTTTTTTTTAGCCCCCTCAAGACTCTCAAAAAGTTGCGTGGGGTAATCTGGTCCGGAACACCCTCCCCCATCATCCCTTAAGTTTATAAAATTAAAGAAAAATAGTTAAACAAAAATAGCCCCGCTGGTAATTTTTGAGGGGCTTCTTTTCAGCCCCCCAAAGACTCTCAAAAAGTTGCGTAGGGTAATCTGGTCCGGAACACCCTTCCCTGTCATCCCTTAAATTTATAAAATTAATAAAAAATGAGGGCAATATGCAGTATTTATATCAAGATTTTGAGTTTTAATCCACGTCTCATTTTATTTTACTGCATGTTTCTAGTGTTTCCGGAAAATAACTTCAATTTTTTGTTATCTTTTAAAATATTCATCCATATTCATATATTTGTTTTTTGAGGGTATATTCTTACTTCTATGTACCATGTAGTAATCTAAATCCTTCTTCAGTAACTGGGGCAACATTGAGTACTGAGTCCGTTGATTTCTGTTATAGCCGAGTTCGTGGCTCAATTAGATTGAGAAATTTTACTGGATGGTAATTAAACGATAGCATCAATTATTCTAACAAAATTAATAATTTATTTTTTATTTATCTAAAAACAAATGTTTAAGTAAATAGAAAAAAATCGTTATAATAAAATAATTGATGTTATCATTCAATTTCTATCCAGTAAATCATCTTAGGATCAACTTATACCCAAAATTCAATTTTGAATAATATTTGAAGCATAGTGATACTGCACACGCGCTAAATTTGGGATCGCTCTATCAGGACTATAATACTTGGTATGAGGAAACCCACCTATCAATGTGAAAATCAGTTTTTGTTAAAAAGCCAATGGATGTTTTCAATTGAAACTAAATGCTCTACCAAATAGAGTCTCGTAACGATTTTTGCTACATCCACTTTTTCATAAGTTGTCCAAAGTGGAAGTTAGTCCAAACGATTCCAAAAACCTCGCATAACTTTCAAAGGATTGAATTCTACAAATTATCTACAGTTTTTAATGCCATCCTTCTATTTAAAATGCGATTATTGGTAGTTGAGATACCGATTGTCTAAGACAAAAGGATCATTTGCTTATTTGAAGGCAGATACCTCATCGTAAATTGTTATACAAGGCTCATACTAAAATCACATTGAAGCTTAATAAATTTTCTAACTTACATTTTTTGGAAGGTTTTTTTGTCCCGTGTTATTTCGTACCGGTGCGCAATAATCGTAGTTGTAATACTAGAAACATATCACTCCATTGATTTAAAGTCTATACACGATATTAGCCGGCATAAAAATTCGATATTTAGCATATTAAATGAAATATCCTTATTCTATTGCTTTACGTTATTTATTTTCATGTGTAACCGATATTGCCATTCACATTTTTCTTCAATTTAGATTGCTCTATACTATTATTGTATCTAAATTTCAAAGGTGATGTCCCCTTTATTTTTATCCAATATTTTTGAATTTAAATAGCTTTGTTCGAACTGTACACGTAGAGTTATTATTATAAAATTCACAGTGTTACTCAAGTAAAGCCGGAATCTACTAGCGTCAATGGAACTTTTCATAGTGCTCTTCATTGAATATAAAGTCTCAAAACATACTGTTAAAATATTTATATTCTTTTCGGATCACTGAAAAAAGTCACTAAGTCACTAATTGTCTTATCTTTGTTAGTAGCACTGTGATTTTGATGCCAACTTCAACTTTAATTTCCATTAAAGGATACACTATGTGTATATATTTCTAATGTTAAAGTTTCATCATTGCGAATTTCAGCAGTTCAGTAATAAATTGTTATCGGCGAAATGTACTTTTTGATAATTAAAAATTTTTTTGCACATATTCACATTTCTGCGACTTAGATGAATTTATTGAATTTACTGTATGCACCTGATTAATCTTGTTATTGATTATTAATGTCTGTCGAAAATATTAAGTACTATTGATGAAACTCTAAACACTATGAATTAATCACAACTATATTTTTTATTCTGTGTTTATCCTTTGTGATTAACTTTAATATGCTTTTTTTAATTAACTTAAAGGATACACCACAATTATTATTTTTAATCTACAATTTTTTTTTCTACATTAATTGCTTTGTTCATTTTTTTAGGTTGGCTACGTTGGTCGAACTGTACAGCTTGAAATTTTTATTACGAGAAAATGATGTATTTTGTTATATAACACATTTCTGAAGGGTGAAGGGTCTATTGATTATTAAAATTCAAAGTCTAAATTTTATAAGGAGATTGTATTATCAGATATCATTTGAAAAATCAGACGAGACACCACTATTGAAATTGAACATTAACTTGTATAAAGCCTATCGCAATAAATGTATACATACAACTATCAAATTTTTATACCGTTGCCCGGAACACGCCACGTGGAGGCTATCGTGCTTTCTAACAATTTGAAAGTATCAATTTTCGACAATTTTTTTTCAACTACTCCTCACTATTTGTACCGTTAATTTTTCGGAATTACTACTTACATTCTGTCATTAATATGATTATACTTTCTTTGACTTTGTTATATTTTGTTTTTTAAATAAATATGCTATGTTTGATACTTTCTTATTGTTAAAATTTATTGTGTTCCTCATCCCCCCTCTCCTTTCATCTCGTAATCTAGTGGAATTATAGCTGTAACTTAACGAAACAAACTAACCTTACATAAAATTTTTCATCTAATGCTTGTTCAATACATTTGTCTGATTTATATATATAGCCATTTATATGTATGCATATTAATTTAGACCGTACGAATACTTATACAACATATATATATATATATATATATATATATATATATATATAAATATATATATATATATAAATATATATATATATAAATATATATATATATAAATATATATATATATAAATATATATATATATATATATATATTAGGGTGCTTTTTATTTTTCGAACATTTTTTTTTTCTTGGCCCATATGAAAATTTTATTATATATATATATATATATATAGTATAATATATTATTATTCAATCTCTAAAACATATATTTTGATGGAGGTAGTCTTTCGTTTTTTGTGACTCGAATAATTCTCATGAGTATTTTTTTTCTTCTTAATAATTGTTTGTTGAAGCTATAAGTATGGTTCAAATCTTCGTGAGCATCATCATTTAGCTCGAATTATTGCATGAGCATTTATTCCTTTATTATATTCATATATTTATCAATTCATCCTACGGACAAATTATATTATTAACATACAAATTTGAATTTGCTAAAACATCTTGCCAAATTTTTTTGAGGCGCGGGGGGGGGGGGGGGGGTAATTAGTGTTTCTTCATTGAACTGTTTTTGGAGTTTTTTATTATCTTCATTTGTGTCAAGGATTATTCTCGAATTGTTCCATGAGTTTCTCGAAAATTCTTCTTTTAAGTTTATATTTGTACTCTATTTATTTATATTTCCTCGTCTAACTTGGTGGATACTTACCTTATTTGTATCTTCTACACAGCCTGCATTTGTGGTACTCATCATAACATTTTCTTTTTCTTTTATTTTTCGGCGGCTCATCAAATTCGAACTTTTTCTCATCTTCTGTATCCATGCCATCAAAATGACTACATTCATTGTGTAATAATCGCCGACACCCAACACATGTTATGCTTTTTTCTTCATTAAGATATTGAAAGCAATATAAACATTTTTCATTCAATTTTAATGAATTTAATATCAATGAGTGTATAATTTTCTCTCTGTACTGTTCTGGATCGAATTTTTTACTCATTGCTATATCCCATCCTATACAATCCATATAATACATTATATAGATCGCGGAATTCCATGCATCAGCTGGCTCCTGAATTGGACGATCTCATTCGTTTTTTACTGTCAAATTTTCTGGTGCCAGTGATTTCATGCTTGACTCTTGATCACACTTATTGATATATTTTTGTAAATTTTTCAATATGTCTTTTGAATTTACCGGTCTATCATAAGGGTTTAATATTTCTAGGGACTTTTCACTTCTATTTATTATAAGCAGTATCCAATATCCCTTATCACAATATGGCAGGAGTGTTTTTTCAGCGAAGCAATCCTTTATTTGATAATATTTTCTTCCTAAAATTTTGTCATCACATTTAGTGCTCTCAGTAATTAGATGCGCAACATCAGTTGTCAAATACTTTACATCCTTCCATTGATTGATGTTTACAGCAGCAAATATGTCAATAATCCTAATATCTACGGATTCATATCGATTTAATATTTTTCTAAATTGGTATCCGTTTAAAGTTAACTCATCGGCAATTATAAATTTTTCAGTTACCGGATGATAGCAAGCAACTATTATGTTCTTAGATTTCGTATTAGCATAATACCCCACGTCATTAATTAAACCATTTTTTAATCGTGGCAATCCCTGATCGATAATTTTCTTTTTTAATGACTTTTTCCCTGCAGTTTTCTCGTTTTTAGTTTTTGTTGTAGTTGCGTTCTGCTTTTTATATATTTTTTTTTGTTTTGCCCTTTCTTTACTTTTTTTTTTGTTAATTTCGTCAGAATCTGAAGAAATATTGTCATTGGTCGACTTCCTCTTGATACTTATATTTTTTTGATAACGCATAAGTTTTTTTCCAGCCATATGCCTTGTTTTACGCTTCCGACTATTTTTGGAATTACTACCATTATTGTTTTCAGTTTTCCATTGCCACATGTGCGCATCTAAAGAATCTGGAGTAGCTTTACGATACAAATTGAAATTATTATCTTTCAACTTCGATTTTATTTTTATTTTACTCAAAGCATTTTCTTTCACTAGGTTTTCATTGTTTTCTTCGAGTAAGCGACATACTTAACCTATTCGCCACCGTTTTTTACTATTTAAAATGTTGTGCTTGTAAGTTTTCATATGAGATTCCGCATAAACATTTGAGATACGTGACATTTCTGGATCCACAAAATCTATCATCATTCCGGTCCACAAAGGACAATATCCCATAAATTGTTTTAATAAATATGAAATAAAGCTCGGACAGTATAATGGATTTGTTACTTTTTCTTCACTTTCCACATCCATTGTATTGCTTATTTCTTCAAAAATTTGAAAATAACGCCTGTAGAATGGTGATTTTGCGTATATACTAGGATTTTTTTTATAAACTCGCGCAAATTCTTTCCAGCTCATTTCGGTGTCAACATCCGATTCTACATTTTCAAAATTTTCTAGTAGCTCTTCTATTTTTTTAGTTTTTTTTTGTTTTTTTTTAATGAAGTTTTTTATATGTGTTTCACTTTTTTCTTTATCTTTTTCTAAAAATAATATAACTACATTCCTAAATACTATGTCCATTTCTTCCAGAGATCTAGTTAATATCATTAATGCCATACATTCCATCACTAACCCTTTGTTATCCTTTAGACTTGGGGTCTTTTTTACTTCCGCAGATACACGATGCATAAAGTGAGCACAGCAACTCAGTAATAATGTCATCGGTCGCATTCTAATACCTTTCGTTAAATATAAATATGTTTGTTCTAAGTATTGATTAATATCCGTATCATTCCACTCGATCAATATACTATTCATTGTTGCCCAACTCCAATCAGTAACAATAGCATCAAAGTATGGCCATCTTTTTTCAACCGAAAACACAAAATCTCGGTACTTTTTGGGGAAAATAGATATTGGTGGAATGCCATGTTCTGTCGTTATTAATTCACAAAGCGGAATAGTTGAAACAGATGCACGATATACTAAACCATAATAAAATATATATTTTTCTTTTAAATCTTTTATCTGTCTTACGTAAGCCCCCGTCGAATCTAAGTGTAATATAATCGGTGAGCGACTAGTGTCAACCACTCGAAGTTGTTTTTTCGTGTACATCAGGATAAATAGCGGAATACTTAAAGATCGGAAGAATCCATCAGGTTTTTTTTGTGACTGAACCCATAATTCAGCAAGATCTTGAAGATCCTTTGATTGTAACTTCAATCCTAACGATTTCTTAGTCTCAGTGGTGTTGAAAATACTGTACTTATTATTGGCAATACGTTGATGTTTGCGTTGGGTATTTTGACACTCGTGGTAACTATTTTTGCTACTTGAACAGCTGAATATAAATACATTTGTATCTATTTCCTGAACATCGAGTTTGAATTTCGCACCATGATCGGAATGTAAGCGTCGACCGTAAATTACAAAATTGCTTAAATATTTTATTGGCCGATCATTCAATTCAAATGGACAGTACCACTGCCAAGTTAACATTAAATCTTCCATAATGCATTTAATCAAGTATTTATTTACGTTTCCTTCTTGGTTCATTAACAGTACACTGGCAACAATAGATTCACCAACTTTAACATTATAAATACTTTTTATTGTAAAGTCTGTGTGTTCCTTATCAGTGGTGATCAATTTTTCCGGCATACAATTATCTTCATTTTCTACGCCTGTTTTATTATTTGTCATTGGTTCCTTCTCTTTGGTATTCAAGTCAAGAGTAGAATTAAAAAAATTATTCGATAACTCATGAGAATAATCATTCTTTGACTCTCCTATCATTGGTTGCTCCGTCGCATCTTTCAATTTAAATGTCATCGATGTGCCTTTTGTTGATGATTCGTTATTTTTTAATTGCTCTGATTTGATTACGGTCGATTCATTTGAAGCATCTTCTAATAAATATGCCTTTGACATGTCTTCCCTTTCTTTTTTTTTACTTTTATATGGTTCGATAACTAAATTCTCATGAGAATCAAAGTCAAAATTATAGATACTTAAATTGGATTTTTTATTATCAATGGATTTTACTTTTTCGTAGTGTAAACTGCTTTCAGATTTCTTCAGATCCCGTGGTTGGCTGTCAATATTGTTCGAAATGTTAATGTCTTCTTCATGATTGTGACTGCTTATTGTTTCTTTTTTCCCTGTTAGCTCTTCCATATATTCAAAGTGTCCTTCAAGCCTAGGACCAGTGAATGCTAAATAGATCGTCTCTTCATCTGGAATATCATCTCCCGTAATTGGAATGACGTCATCAATTTTTCTATTACTCATCTTCATAATTATTACATTTTTCTCATACAATTTTACAAAAATACCGATCTCGAAGTCTGTAGCCCAAAATCCTTCTGATCTCATATGTCTGTCATAATCATCGGCATCTTTGTAACTTCTATATTTACAAGTACACTGTAGCAATTCTTGTTCGACTTCCCAGTTGTCCACAGTGTAATCTACAATTTCTTCCCGTATTTTTTTATGAATATTTTCATGACCATAAAGGGCATATGAAACAGCAAGGAAAAAACAATTACCACGACCTTCATTATTTATAATCTTGAACCTTTTAGATCCATATTCTACAATGCGATCCTCTTTTCCATCTGGCTTTTTAACAAGAATTACTTTGCCATCGTCATTCGGCAGATCGTTCCGACAGATCAAACGGGTCATACTCGTGTTACCTAACTCCTCGCGATTACCTCTAAAACTGTTAGTCTTTTCTTTTTCCCGTATCTTTTTTTCCATTTTACTAACGTGGGATTAAAAACTTTCTTACTGATTGTAATATTACGTACTATAATAAAATGTTGTGCTTTGAAAATCAATTTCTGTTTATTAACAGATCTGTGATAACTCGTTATAGCAATACCTGGACTAGCCCCTATGAATCGAAAATATTTATTTATTGGAATGTTTATTAAATTCAAAAAAGAATTCAAAATACATAGTGACATAAACCAATTTGGCATAATCTCCGTTTTTAAAGTAATATACTAGTAATATAATAATACAAAAGGTCATTATTTTAATTTCAATTTCCGATCTAATTAACATTTTAAAATTTATTTTTCCATCAAAAGTTTTATTCCTCGTAAGCCACGGAATATTTGTTAAATATGCATCGGCCTCTCGACCTGATTTTTTGAGCTTTCGAAAACCCTACGATAAGTTACAATTGTCATTAGTAAGAAGTTTATTGGAGCTATCTGAGAAGTATGGATGTTTTCTTTCAAAAAGACATGATTTATTTGAATTTGCTATTATTTTTCAATTCAACTAAATTAATTGCATGTAGCACTAATTAATACGCATCCTGAGACATGTAAATCAATGTTATTAAGTTCAATCAAAATTTCTAATTAGAATAGATAACGTCTTTTTCAATAAAACATCGATACTCTTCCGACAGCTTTAATTAGCGTTTTACTAATGACTATCATGACATCATAGAATTTCGGAACGCTTGAAGAATCGCTTTTGTAGTACAGTCATTTTACTCTTAGGCAACGTAAAACTCGATGCTAATTAGGCTTAAATTTTGTCAAGAAATGTCTAAAATCAAAAGAAATATGAAAAAATTAAAAATATACAGAAATGGTGAATTGGAAATTTTTTTTTAACAAGAAAAATACAAATTCTGCTTACTTTGAATCATGTATATATTAAAAAATATAAATTTACCCCGAATGCCTTTATTTAATAAGAAAAAAAAAAAACATTTATATCAAATAAATACAGGCATTAAAAGTAAATTTATATTTTTTATTACTATCTCTGATATTTTTCTTGCAGTACCAGAGATTTTTATATCATATTTTAAAGCACTTAATTGTTTTAAATTATAATTAAAAGTAAGTGGAATTTTTTTTTGCTTTCGTTAGTTCAAGAATTTCCAATTCACCGATTTTTGTACTTTTGTTAGTTTTTCATTTCTTTTGATTTATAGACATTCCTGAAAAAAATTTAATCTTACACAGTACGAGTTTTAGGTTGCCTAAGAGTAAAATAACTGGTCTACAAGAGCCTAGGCATAAATTCGAGATATATTCAGTAGCTTACGAGTGATTAAACTTTATATCACAAAATTAACTATGTTATTTTGATGAAAAATTAAAATTGAAACAGCTACCGCATAGAATTGAGTTGGAGAGTCTATCTCTTGGGAACAATGTTTTCTTGGTAACCACTACTGTTTCAGAACGTAACAGCGAAAAAAATTAAATTTTTATTTTTTGGGAAGCACCCTAATACATATATTATACTTATGTATGTGGAAAAAATCTTAGTTCGACGCAAAAACAGAATTTTCGCGCAAGAAAAAAAATTCTATGTCGATTACAAACCTAGCTCATTTAAAAATTGGATTTTCCCATTCAAAGAACACGGAAAAATTTTTTTTTTAGCTGTAGTACTTTTAAAACGTTAACAAATCAATGGATCAAATAGACTAATTCCATATTTTTCTAGAAAATTTAATGCTCTACAAAAAAAACTTTCTTATCATTTTTCGATAAATCCATCTGTTCAAAAGTTATTCGAGCTCAATGTCAAGTTAAGAGTAAATTTCGAGATCTTCTTACTTTTCCAGCGAAACTATACAATGTCATTGACTTTTTTTTGTAGATAATTCTATTTCCTAAAAATTATCTCTGAGAAATTTTTTTGGAATCCCTTTTTTTTCATCAGTCATTTACATTTTAATGCCAAGCTCATAAAAAATAGCGTTCTGATCGATTTGAAGAACTTGGCATTAAAATGGAAATCATAGAAAACAATGCAGAATTTAGGAAAAGTAGATCAATAATAATTTGTAAGCAATTAAACTACGTACAAAAAAGTTTCTATGACATTTTCTGATAGGACACATAGTTTCGCCAGAAAAGTCGAAAGTTCGCAAAATTTACAATGAATGATTTTAATCTCAAATAACTTGAAAAGTTGGATCTATCAAAAAATGATAAGAAATTTTTTAACTTCCCGCTTAGAAAATCGATGATTTTCAAAAATTTCGGAAAGTTATTGTTTTCATCCCGATTTTCGAAAATCGAGTTTTCATCATATGTCGACGTTTTGAGGTCCTAGGAAGCTATTCTGACTATTTTCAGAATGATTTCCGAGTGTGTGTGTGTGTGTGTGTGTGTGTGTGTGTGTGTGTGTGTGTGTGCGTGTGTGAATGGTCTATAACTTTTTAACTAATGAATCTATTTGGATGTTTAAGGCGGCGAAATCAACGAAAGGCGGTGATCAACGGAGGCGGTGATCAACGAAAAAATTGAAAAAACACAGTTATTAATGAATTTCTTGGATAATTTATATATTATTGCTCTGACCTAAACCAAAACTCATTCAAATGTTGATTGTAATCACTGACATTGATTTCTGGATCAACATATTTATTTTATTTAACATAATCGGGAATTAAAACTTTAAAACCGCTTATTCATGAATGATTTTCGATTCTTAAACTTTTAAACTTCAGCATAACAGGCAACTTGTTAGAGCTTGAGAAGATCGTAAAAAAACAATCGCATGTGATAGCATTTTCGAGCTCGAAAATATAGTCACATTAATATTTTCGATTTCCTTGAGCTCAAAAACAGCGGGAAGTTTTGGGGCAGGCCCGCGGGGCCAACCGACAGACCAATTTTTTTGTAGAGGATTCAATTTTCTACGAAAATAATTGTCGTGCATGAAAATCCTTCAATTAGTTTGTGAGCTAGAAAATGAAAAAAAAATTTTTTTTTCCGTGTTATTTAAATGGAAAATAGGAAAATTGACTAAGACAAGCCTTAATATTATTATGAAGAGCTTGGTTTGGTACCAAAATTTTTACGTTCAGGTATACTTTTAATTGTCTGATACCATACAAAAAAAATTTGTTTCTTTTTGGCAATACCCTAATATATATTTAATATCACTACATATAAATTTAAATACTGTAAATCACCCTGAAGTTAGCCCACATCCAACATTTTTTAAATTAAAAAATTCCTAACTTTAAGAAAAACAATTTTTTTTAGATATAACAAAAATACTCGTGTTTATTTTTCCAAAATTAAGACGAGTATTTTTTTAGTTTAGTAAAAAAATTATCATCTTCGTTGTAATTCAAAAATTACATTTTAAATCATTTATTTCTAGGTTATAAATTGATACGAAAATAAAAAGCGTGCGCTGTTTACTCAACAATTTTCGAAATGTACACGAGTATTTTTTTATTTTTTCAATTACCAATTCTCATTCCTGAAGTTAGCTAACATTAAACATTTTTTAATTAAAAAATTCTCTAACTTTTGAAGAAAAAATTTGTTGCTTTAAATCGAAAAAAATGCTCCTGTACATTTTTTTGTAATTGAAACGAGTAGTTTTTCAAATATAAAACTATAGAAATATAAAATTTATAATTTGAAAACTAAACATTTGATCATGTATTTTTTGGTTATAGATTAATATCGATAATAATAAACTTTATTATAACTTTTATTTAACTGAAAATAAATTGAGTCATTTTTATTATTTTATTGGTTGATAATTTTAAAATAAGATATTGAAATGTTAATTTTCAAATTATAACTTGAATATGTATGTATTTTCTTCAAACTGAAAAATTACTTGTTTAAATTACAGAAAAATAAACACGAGTAATTTTGTTAATTTCAAAAAAAAAAAGATTTGTTTCAAAGGTTACACAATATTTTATTTGAAAAATCCCAGATGTCGGCTTATTTCAGGAACTAGAATTAAAAATGAAAAAAAAAATATACGTGTAGATTTCGAAAAATATTAAATAAGTAAAGCAAACTTTTAATTCTTATATTAATCTATAACCAAAAAATACATGATCAAATTTTTAGTTTTCAAATTATAAATTTTATATTCATATATTTTTATATTTGAAAAACTACTCGTTTCAATAACAAAAAAATGTACACGAGCATTTTTTTCGATTTAAAGCAACAAATTTTTTCATCAAAAGTTAGAGAATTTTTTAATTAAAAAATGTTTAATGTTGGCTAACTTCAGGAATGAGAATTGGTAATTGAAAAAATAAAAAAATACTCGTGTACATTTCGAAAATTGTTGAGTAAACAGCGCACGCTTTTTATTTTCTTATCAATTTATAACCTAGAAATAAATGATTTAAAATGTAATTTTTGAATTATACCGAAGATAATCATTTTTTTACTAAACTAAAAAAATACTCGTCTTAATTTTGGAAAAATAAACACGAGTATTTTTGTTATATCTAAAGAAAATTGTTTTTCTTAAAATTAGAAATTTTTTAATTTAAAAAATGTTGGATGTGGGCTAACTTCAGGGTCATAAACTGTAAAAATAAATGTAGACTAATGAACGGACTGCAAAAGTAAAATTTATAAAAAATTGGATACTTATTTCTTTAATATAAATATATATTTAGCGAACTGCATTAATTTCTTACCGACTATCAAGTTATCCTTTGTTTTTGTATTTAAATGCTATGTATTGTTAATGGAGGTTATTACACAGGTAATAATAAAATATTTATCCACATTAGTCAATAAATAAAAAATCAATACAAGTAATTTGTTATGCAAATGAATAAATTGTCTATTACTGTTTATAATAGTCACTTCACTTGTAGAAGTTATAAAGTTCACATAACAATGAAATCTTTGAAACTTTTGTTTATTAAATCCACAATTCTACTTTCTGCAATAAACAAACTGTCTACACAGGTTAGCTCTGATTAAAAACACCGATTGAAACTGATTGAAAACGTCCAATCAGATTTAATCAGAAATTTCTGATTGACTTTCAATCAGTTTCAATCAGATTTAATCGGAAACTTCCGAAGAATTCTGATTGAAAGTCAATCGGAAATTTCTGATTGACTTTCAATCAGTTCCAATCAGATTTAATCAGAATTTCTTATTGACTTTCAATCAGTTTCAATCAGATTTAATAAGAATTTATTATTGACTTTCAATCAGTTTCAATCAGATTTAATCAGAATTTATTGTTGAATTTCAATCAGTTTCAATCAGATTTAATCAGAACTTCTTATTGACTTTCAATCAGTTTCAATCAGATTTAATCGGATATTTTCGGAAGGTTTCAATTGTAAATTAATAAACAATTACCGATTCTCGGGACAAATAATTGTATACATTATTAAACGGTAGAAAATCAAAAAATCGAATGTTTCAAAATCTACGTTGAATCTATATAAACAATTAGATTGCATGTCATGAAGTAATATAGAATATACTATATTACCACCAAAAATTGTACTTGTCACTCTGTCAAAGAACAGAGGAGTGCTCTTGTTACAATTGCTTCCAAGTCTGGAATATAATACGTCTGAACGAAGTTTCTTACCAGGGACACTACACAAGTGGTAGGCGCTATCTAGTGGCGAGAACCAAATTACTCCTACTGCTATTGCTTAGGACTGATGAATTTTCTCTCCTCCATAGATATCTTTTCTCTTAAGAAATTTTTCTCTGGCTTCAAGCAACTTTTTTTTCTATTAGTTGCATACGGAAATCCTTGCGTTAAACACCCCCATGAAAAAATTTATTTAAAAAATATAAGTTTAAATACAAAAAATATATTTTAGAATTTATAAAAAATAAATCAGAAAACTATTTTTTTAAGAACTTGATATTGAAATGAAAATAACTAGAAAAAAAAAGCAAAACTTTGGAAAACTTCATTCATTATAATTTTTGAGAAATGAAATCACCCAAAAAAAAGTTTTTATAAGATTTTCTGATAAAACTGATAGTTTCGCTGGAAAATTAAAAAGATCTTAGAATTTACTATAAATTTGACTTTAAGCTCAAATAACTTTTGAACAGTTAGATTTATCAAAAAATGATGAGACTTTTGTTGTAGAGCATTCAATTTCCTACAAAAATATCTATCGTGCATCATAATTCGTTGATTAGATTATAAGTTAGAAAATTCTAAATTATAAAAAGTTTTTTTCCCGTGTTATTTAAATACTCTGTAAATATGAATAAAAACGGCTGGACGCGAACCGTAGTATTATTATTAAGAGCTTGAATTGGTACAGAAATTTTGGTTTTTAGGTATACTTTCAATTTTTGGATACTAAAAAAAAAATTTTTTTTTTAACCAACCTAATGTATATATAATTTTTTATTAATGCTTTTTTTTTATTTTTGTGATAGTTTTAATTCAATCAATACAGTTCTTCAAAAAAAGTTTATACATAATCCTGAAAAATGCTTGTTTTCACTTTTTATAAAATTTATAAAATTGGAAAGACCGATAGAATTCTATACTTTGATACTTCAAAAATTGTTGAATTCATGACAAATGAAATTCATATCTGCCCAAATTTTAATAATTATTAATATTATCTGAATTGTTATTTTCCGATTGAAACGGATTAAAACTGATTGAAAATTTTCTGTCGGATTTAATTGGATTCAATCGGAAAATAATCGATAAATGAATTATTATTTTCTAATTGAATCCGTTTTGTTTGAAACGAAATTTTTTTCTAGCCAACACAAGATAATTTTGCCGTTTATATTGAGAAAAATTCCCTGAAAATTTTAGCTCTTAAATTTAATTTAAAGTACTTTTTCTCGACTATCAAATTTTTCCATTTAAAAAGTATGTAAATTAAATAACTTTTTTTTTAAATTGCTATAACTTAACAGTAGAACATTCTAAAGTAAAAAAGATTTATACTATATTAAACTTACCATTTTTAAACTGTCCAATGTTAAACTACTTTTATCTCATAGATAATATCCCGAGTCAAAAAACAAATTCTAGTTTGGACCTCAAAAAATTCAATTCCTTTGATCTTTTATCTACCGGTCGGGAAATAATACAATATTGGCACTCTAAATCTATGAAGTCTAAATGCAAACTCTTCATCGGTTTTGACTTCTAACGGAGCTCTCAAAATCCTCAACAAAAAAATTACCGTTTTCTGGACTTGGAAAATTTTCGAGTTAAAAAAAAATCTGAGTACTTAGAAAAATTTATGTGTAAAAATAAAATAAATTGATTAATTTATTATTATTATTCGCTTTTATATATTCCTGGACAAACTTTTAGTAGGTCTCAAAAAAAATTTTTTTTTCAATTTCCGAAATAATATAAAATACAAAATCAAACATTTTGTCTTCAATAAATTTTTGTATTTTAATTGAAGAAATGTATAGGGGAGCCTGGGGCACAAAGGCCCCCCTCAAAAATTAGGTAAAAATTTTTTTTTCATTTTCCGTCAAGTTATGACCTCTATAATGATTTAATCGTATTGTAGGCCGATATGTGATATGTGGGGTAAAATGGACTACCCAAAAAAATTATTTCTTTCAATTTTTCCGTCAAGTTATGACCTTTATACTAATTTTGTTACATTTTAGATCAATACGTGGTGTGCAGAGCAAAATGGAACACTCGAAAAAAAATTGTAACGAAATTATTATTTTTTTTTTTTATTTTTCGTCAAGTTAATTTTTTCGTTACTATTTCTTTGTTTTGAGTGGTTCATTTTACCCCACATATCACATATTGGCCTAAAATATGATAAAAACATTACAAAGGTCATAACTTGACGGGAAATAAAAAAAACTTTTGTTTTTATAATTTTTGGGGAAGGGGGCATTTGTGCCCCAGGCTCCCCTACTAAATTTTCTTTCAGTTAACTATTTTCTCATAGTAACCATTAAATTTTTTTTGAATGGAGATGAATAAAAATAAATATTCATTTTCATTCATTATACTTTATAGAGGTTCCGGTAATTTTTCTGCAAATTGGTAATTAATTATTTATTTTTGGGTCATTTTTTTTGAGATTCCCCGTCCAAAGTATTTTTTTTTAACGAAAAAAAGTGAGGGAATCTGCGTAGGTTACGTCATTTGAGAAATTGAGGCCTAAATCTGGAGCACTAAATTTTTTTATATTATGAGAAATTTGAGGTTTCCACAGCGACGCTAGCGAGGTGCTAGCCAGTGCCTCGTTTCATTTTTACTGGAAACTTTAGCAATATATCTAGATAATCAGGAAGATAGTTTAAAATCAATTAGAATATTCTACACGGAGAAATATCCCTCGCAACCTTAAGCTCACCGTGGAAACACCGTGGAAACTCTACAGACTCACCGTAAATGCTCGGTGGGAACCCCGTGGATTTGTTTCATTTTTCGACGATGAAACCACAGTAGTTCCATAGCAATTTGACTACGTTTCCCCAATATTTCTGATGTGTTTCCACGGTGTTCCCACAGTCATTCCACGACAAACACATAGTGTAGTAATGTTGAAAATACGCTAAATGTACCATGGTTTAGTAGAAGTTTGTCAATGATAATTCAACGGGTTCGCAATTATTATGCGATAAATTCACCGTAGAAACATTCTATAAAATCCAGGCAGCCATACACCGCTGTGTAGCTAAGCTCGAATTTTTTTACGATATCCACACTAATATCATTATTTAATTACAAATACGCTTTCATTTAAAGAATAATTTATTTTTTCAAAACATAAAAACATTACAAAACAGCCTTTATAATAATATTAATGATATTGATAATGCTAAAGATTACAATATTTAGATTAAATTTAAGTTGTTATGTCCAATAAATTTTTTTTTACTAATTTATTTTATTTCATAAATAAATTCATAAAACTCCTCTTTACAAAAGCACGCGAAAACGCAGCGTCAGTTTTACCACCATTTATGCGTATAAAAGTAGAGCGACGATTCTTGCAATAACGATTAACGAATAAATAAAAACTTGTCGTCATTTTCCACCAATGACGATAATTGAATTACTCCCATCAAACATCAATCAAAAGTTTTTAGATAGCCTGAGCACCATGGCTCAGGGCCTTAGTTGACTATCAGATCTCGTGATCTTGAGACCTACGGACCGCGAGTAACGAAACCGCGAAAATTTCGTGAATCTTATTGCAGGAATCCGCGTTTGCGTTGAAAAGTCAATAAGAGAAAATTTATCTTTTAATAAGAACCCTATTGCAGAAATCCGCGTTTGCGTCGAAAAGTCAATAGGGAATATTTAAATTCAAAATCTATATAAAAATCAATTAATCTTACTGCAGGAATCCGCGTTTGCGTTGAAAAGTCAGTAAGATATTTAAACTAAAAATCCATTAAATTCAGTTATTGCAGGAATCCGCGTTTGCGTTGAAAAGTCAATAACTAAATCTAAATTATATATAAAAATTCTCAAACATCGATTAAACATTCGGTTCGATTGAATAGTGATACAAAAGTAAATCTTATTTGTAATCCAATCTCGAGTCGACGTAGTTCTGCGCATATTAGCCTTCGGGCCCAACAAAGACGCAAAATACAATAAAATTGTATATTTTAAAATTGTGAAAAGTTATAGGGTGTAAGTGAAGTTCAATAAAATAATATTGTAATTGAACGGTTAATAAAAAGACTAGAGATCACAACTTCGACCTTGAGTGTTTCATTCGAAAGTAGCACATAAGACTTTATCCTACAACCCCAGCCGCGTCCATTCAACCAAATCCATCCGGAGGAGGCCGAGTGAGCTGCAAAGTTCTGGAGGGATAAACGCCTGCCGTGTTAGAAGAAAGAATCTTCCAAAGGTAAGTGAGAGACAATTCTAATATCTTTTCTCTTTGTTGATCGATTTATAAATGCAACGTTGACCAAGCTCGAAGGCGTTTGGGTTCACACTCTTCGAAAAACCCACATTAAATAATAAATATAGGAAGTGACAATTTTCCTCGTATTTTTTACTGTTGTCCGCAACCTCCATATCGCTCGTTAAATTTTTCTATCGCTACCAAAGGGAGAAATCCCGGATAAATAATTTAAAAATACAGCGGCGGACATAACAAAGTCATTCAATAACTTAAGCAGTAGTCAATATACTAATATTAGTAATCGTTATTATTATAATCACATTCTATAACTAAAACATATTTTATTAAATTTAACACCACATATTTTTTTTTCATTATTTACGTCTGAGTAACGTGTATAATAAGTTAGATTTTCATAATTTTCATTCAGAACTATGAGATATTATTTCGTAAAAAACTAAACGTTCTACAAAAAGTTTCTTATCATTTTTTGATAAACCCATCTGTTCAAAAGTTATTGGAGTTTGAAGTCAAGTTGTAGTAAATTCCAAAATCATTTTACTTGTCCGGCGAAACTGTCATACTTATCACTATAAACTATCATACTTATCACAAAACACGTGGTTATATTTGAAATCGACAGAAAAGCCAGTTTATTAAAAACATTTCATGTATATTAATTATAAATTGTGAATTATATATATATAAATATAAAAATATTATTTATGAATTTTTCCTACATTATGGTGTGAAAAATTTATCAGTGATGAAAATTGTGTCAAAGCTGTAAAAGTCTGTTAAAAATCTGAAGTTAATTTTAAAAATTGTGCAAAAACTTTAAATGTTTTAAGTATTTGAAGTTTATTTTATGTAAGTATTATTTTTAATAAGTTAATAGAATAATTACTAATTTAAGTAATAACTCATTGAATATTTTCATAAGACATATGTATTTTTAATAAATAATTAAAAACAATTTTCATTATTTTTAATGAGTAATTTTCGACAATTTTGACAAATTCTAACAAAAAATAAATGTATAATAACAAATTTAATTTTCCAAGAAAAAGAAATAATTAATTTTTTTGCAAAAATAAATTATTTATCTTTCTTTTAAAATAAAATTCATTTATTTACTTTTTGTTTTCAATTTATATTTTTTTTTCTTTCGTTACAAAAGGGGTAAAATATTATAAAATTATTGAGTGTAATTTATTTCTTTACAGTTGTTAATTGTAAATAATTGTAACGTAACTCTAAAATTAATGCATTTACTAAAATCTTTTAATATTGAATGAAATTCTTTATTTTCGCCAAAAAAAAAAAAAATTATTTCTCTTTCTTTTAAAATGAAATTTATTGTTATATGATTTTTTCTTCTCAAAAAAATAAAAATTAATTATTTCTCTTTCTTGTAAAATTAAATTTGTTATTATATATTTTTTTTTTTTGTTAGAATTTGTTAAAATTGTTTTAAATTACTCATTAAAAATAATGAAAATTCGTTTTAATTATTCATTAAAAATAAATATGTATTATGAAATATTCAATTACTTATTGAATTGAATTGAATTTAACCGGGCACTCAGCTTGTGTTAGCCATTGTACCCGGGCCCATTGAGGACAATTTTTATAGTGGTCGGAGAGGATTGCGGTCCTGGTGATCATTGTTATTAAGCCTTGCCTCTTTGCCAGTCCACCTAACAATAAACTTAGCAAGCCCACTGTCCTTCCGACAACTATATATACTTTTAACTATTTCAGATACTATTGTTTGTGAGTTGATAAGTGGAGGAGACATAGTTTTTTATTTCGGTGATTCCCCGCCCCGAGTCTAAGAAAACACGTCGCGGGACACAGCCGCTGTCAGTAGTCCCCACTAGTTCAGGAAGAACCGGGACCTGGCATTAGCTAAGCCCACCGTCGTACTTCCGTCGCTATGAGTCCTAGCCGCCAGCTGCCGTGGCCATCTTACGTCGTGTCCTTGTCGTCGGGGGGTCTTGTCGACCGAAATTATGTCACCTGGGAAGTTAATGTGGGTGTATTATGGTCCATCCTACAGAGCCCACTGTGTAAGATAAGGCACTTATACAATGGAGGACGCCTGTTATCCAAGGGCAACGTTGGTGGTGGAGGACTCCCTCTATTATTGCTTTTGACACGTTGGCTTACACCAAAGCTAGAGGTTCTGCGAATGTTTATGGACCTCCGCCGCCATCAATGCTCGGCCGATACAGGTGTTCTTCTTCGATAAGAAGCCCCACCCGCTAGCCTAGTCATAGAGGCAGCAGAGTCCTGCAGATTCGATCGAGTTTTTGTGTTCCGCCATCATTTTGTAATGAAGTCGGCGCCACTTCCACTCGCTCGAAAAATCGTCGGTATTTCACCACCAGGGGGCTGCCAATGTAATGCACATAAATAGTATTGTGAAAATAAAATTCATTGGTGCATGCCGGAATCGAACCTGGTCCAACGCTGTGGTAAGCAAGTACCTTGTTCGATAGGCTATTGTCAGCCCCCAATTACTTATTACTTAAATTAATAATTATTTCATTAACTTATTAAAAATAATACTTACATAAAATCAAGTTCAAATACTTAAAACTTTCAAAGGTTTTACACAATTTAAAAAAATTAACCTCAAATTTTTAAAACATTTAAACTTTTAACAAATTTTTTTATCACTGATACGTTTTTTACGCCATAATTTAGGAAAAATTTATAGATAATATATTTATATAAATAATTCACGTTTTATATAATTAATGTATATGAAATGTTTTTCGTACATTGGCTTTTCTATCGATTCCAAATATAACCACATGTTTTGTTGGATACCTTGCGATTATTCTGTATACGAGTTAACCTAATAGTCAGTAAAATAAATATTCCCTTTTAATTATATTTGGTGGCCAACTTCATCATGTCGTTTTTGCGGTACGCTTGCGCGTGCAGCTCTCAATTTCACTCTCTACTAAACGTGCCAAAAGAAGTCAACTTCAAAAAATTAGTTGTTTTTTGGCCAACCCTTATATATACATCGCTAAATTGTAACTATATAGAATTATTTAATTATTAATAGTTTATACTTAATCGTTTTATAATTTTAAATCAGAATTGAAAATTTAACCAGTTAAAAAATAAAAAAATCCTAATAATTTTGATATTGAGTGGACAGAAATCAAATTATTGGAAAAATATTTAAAGACATTTTTATTTATTTTAATAGAAATTGTTGGATATAAATATAAATAAGATGTTCATTTAACTGTCATAGGTAAGCTCTCATAAGCGCTTTTTTTTAATTATTCAATCAGATAATATTGATAAGAGTTTCCCAGTTAAGTAGATGCAACACAATTGATTTTTTATGTTAATTTCTCATAGACAGTATGTTGTTACTGTTAGATTATCGAGTTTTCATCGTAAATTCCCGATGTTATTACTGTGTAACTATTACATAATCACCGCGAATTTACCGTAGATTCTTCGTGTTATCATTGCAAAAACTAATTGCAAACCCATCGTAAATATATCGTGTTTTCACTGTGGATCAATGACATAAGCCCAATGAAATCATTGTGGATTAACTATGGGTTCAAAGTGTAACGAACGTGGATTCAGCGTGAAATCACGGTGATTATTCATTGTGTCTTTACCGTAAATTTGGTATGGAAACACCGTGGACCCAGCGAAAAACTATCGTGGAAACATCGTGGAAAAATGGAACAAATCAACCGTGGAAACAGCGTGGAAACTGCATAGGTTGCACGGTGTTTCCACAAACGCAGTGTTTCCACGGTATTTCCACGGTGAGCTCAAGGTTGCGAGGGATGTTGGCTCGAGACCTAGCCATTTTTATTGTGCTGCTCTTAAAACAGGAAGTGAAGTATCCAAAAAATAATTTTACCTATACGAAAAATTGTTATGCCGCATCAGAATTATTATAACGTATGAAAGTAATTGTTATTAAAGTTTATCGATAAGTCTCTCGCGCGTAGTAAGTATTGTAATACAGCATAATAAATTTTCGTATGAGTATAATAATTTTTTTTATGCTTCATTTCCTGTCTCAAGGTTGTTGACAGCATAATAAACATTGCTAGGTTTCGAGCCAACATTTATCTCCGCGCGACCGGACAGACATACATGAGAGCGAGTTGATAAAAACATGATAAGTAATCTTAAAAATAAAATATTATTCACTTATTGTATTCGATTAAAACTAATAGAGAAAAATTTAATCAGTTTCAATCAGATTCAATCAGAAAATAATAATTTAAAAAAAATTATTTTCCGATTAAATCTGATTGAAACTGATTGGATTTTTCTCTATCAGTTTCTATCAGATTTAATCGGAAAATAAGTTTTCAAAAGTTATTTTTTTCTGATTAAATCTGATAGAAACTGATTGGATTTTTCGCTATCAGTTTCTATCAGATTCAATCGGAAAATAATTTTTTTTTAATTATTATTTCCTTATTGAATCTGATCGAAACTAATAGAGAAAAATCCAATCAGTTTCTATCAGATTTAATTAGAAAATAATTTTTTAAAAATTATTATTTCCTTATTGAATCTGATTGAAACTGATCAAGAAAAATCCAATCAGTTTCTATCAGATTTAATCAGAAAATAATTTTTTTTAAATTATTATTTTCTTATTGAATCTTATTGAAACTGATTGGATTTTTCTTGATCAGTTTCAATCAGATTCAATCGGAAAATAATTTTTTAAAAATTATTATTTCCTTATTGAATCTGATTGAAACTGATCAAGAAAAATCCAATCAGTTTCAATCAGATTCAATAAGAAAATAATAATTTAAAAAAAATTATTTTCCGATTAAATCTGATTGAAACTGATTGGATTTTTCTCTATCAGTTTCTATCAGATTCAATCGGGAAATAAGTTTTCAAAAATTATTTTTTTCTGATTAAATCTGATAGAAACTGATTGGATTTTTCGCTATCAGTTTCAATCAGATTCAATCGGAAAAAAAGTTTTCAAAAATTATTTTTTTCTGATTAAATCTGATAGAAAGTGATTGGATTTTTCGCTATCAGTTTCTATCAGATTCAATCGGAAAATAATTTTTTTTTAATTATTATTTCCTTATTGAATCTGATCGAAACTAATAGAGAAAAATCCAATCAGTTTCTATCAGATTTAATCAGAAAATAATTTTTTAAAAATTATTATTTCCTTATTGAATCTGATTGAAACTGATCAAGAAAAATCCAATCAGTTTCAATCAGATTCAATAAGAAAATAATAATTTAAAAAAAATTATTTTCCGATTAAATCTGATTGAAACTGATTGGATTTTTCTCTATCAGTTTCTATCAGATTCAATCGGAAAATAAGTTTTCAAAAATTATTTTTTTCTGATTAAATCTGATAGAAACTGATTGGATTTTTCGCTATCAGTTTCAATCAGATTTAATCGGAAAAAACGTTTTCAAAAATTATTTTTTTCTGATTAAATCTGATAGAAACCGATTGGATTTTTCGCTATCAATTTCAATCAGATTCAATAAGGTGTTACATACTGGAAAATTTCCAATATTAATTTAATTTATTTGAAAATTATTTTTTAGTGTTTATAAACAATGATCACTGATCCTGGTCACAGCACCACTGTTACATACTGGAAAATTTCCAATATTAATTTAATTTATTTGAAAATTTTTTTTTATTGTTTATAAACAATGGTCACTGATCCTGGTCACAGCACCACTGTTACGTTTTGGGAAATTACCCCAAATTAATTAAAAATAAAAAATAATTTTTAATTATTTAATCTAATCCAGGTTTGGCCTCGTTAGAGTGTCTATAGACCCCTGGTGGACCGTGGTCGTCGATTATTCGATTAATTATTAATTTCTATTATTTTTCGTGATTTTAAAATATGTTCGCGCCGGTTCCAACTCCATATAATTATTATATTTATAGTGGCAGGTGAATAGATAGAAAATCGGTAGGAAATTTGAAGGAAACCCGAACTGCTGTTGAGCGCTCAGGGTTATAGGATAGGGTGGAACAGCTGATAAGCGCTCGCCCCTGGGTAGTAATAGGGCTATGGATAGGTCATAGTGCAGGTGAAAATATTGGGGTGCCAATTGGCACCCCACAATAAGGTTAAATTAATTTAGAAATAATTATGGAGTTTATTAACTCTATAGAGAACAGAGGTTCGAGCTCCATGAGCTCCCTCGTAGGACTGACTATTAAGTCGTTATAAAAAATATAGTAGAGCCAACAGAGTTGACAAAATGTTGACGCTGCATCTCAGGTTCCCTGTGAGAGAATCGTCGTGGTCCAGGTCTCATGCATCGTCATCTGTTTTGACTACCCGCGAGCCACGGCGACTCTCTTATCATAACCGATTTCCGTTACATTGTATAAAATTATTTTATTAAAAATAATTTATTTAATTTAATCAATTAAATATTACGGGAACGTAACAAAGGAAATAATAATTTTTTAAAAATTATTATTTCCTTATTGAATCTGATTGAAACTGATAGAGAAAAATCCAATCAGTTTCAATCAGATTCAATCGGAAAATAATCGAAAATTAAAATTTTTTTTTCTGATTGAATCTGATTGAAACTGGTAGAGAAAATCCAATCAGTTTCAATCAGAAAATACTAAATATTTTTTCTGATAGAATCTGATTGAAACTGATAGAAATTCAATCAGAACCCTCGAACGCTCCTGAACATTTCTGATTGGAAATTCGTTTCCGATTGAAACTGATAGAATTCTGATTGAGTTTTAATCAGATTCAATCAGATTCAATCGGAGTTTTTAATCAGGGAGGTAGATGTCAAACAAATACCCTGAAATGCTTCGTAAGCACTAAAGTTGTGATGCGCAAAAGGAATCAATTAATCGATATTTTCGTTTCGATTGTTGATTCTACTAATCGATTGTAGGCCTTTCGATTAATTTAAAAAAAAATGAGTATTTTTTTTAAACGATTTTCAAACATGGATTTTTTGTAAAATTAATGAAAGACTAAAATTGTTTTTCGAAGATATTTTCTCAAAAAAATATTTAGATATTTGAAAAAAAAAAAATTTATCAATTTTAACAATCGATTTTTATTAAACGATTCTACTGCATTGAAATTACGATGAATCAATCGATATTTAAAAACAAACTATTATTTAAAGAAGTATGGTACTTAAATTATTGAGAAAATATTTGGAGATTTGATAAAATCTTATAATAAGCGTGCAAAACTGTTGTTTTTCTCAAAAAATTAAATAAAAAGTTATTAAACATAAACAAAGTATTTTTTAGTTATTGTTTAAAATATAAATAGCTATATGATAAAATTGTACTTTTCCAAACACAAACTTATGTTTATACACGATAAACCTATTGTTTACAAACGATTAGTCGCCATCATCGATTGTCTTCAGTCGATTATATTCGGTTGTGAAAATTTGAATAGTAGTTGGCACCACTACACTGAGGTTAAGAAATTTTCATTTTCGCTATCCCTACTCTATTTCACCATATCATCGGAAAGAACTAAATTTAATTGCCGTAGTAAAACCGCGATTAGCGTACTTCATTATTTATTATACGCCCCTATGAACAAAATGTATAAAAAAATATATGAATAAATATATAACAATATACAAAAGAAATGAACAACGATCTAAATGTTAAAGACATAAGACAAATTAAAAATTATAAAGAATAAAGAAAATTACTGATTAAATAAAATTAAAAAAAATTTCGCATTTAAAAATTTTTGAATTTAATAAGACAATTTTTTATAAAAATTTTTATTTGATTGTTTCCTTTATTTATTTATAATTTTAAATTTGTCTGATGTCTGCTACCTTCAAACTCGTAATTAACAATATATTTCAAATGTATAGAAAATATCATTATAAAAATGTATTTGTAATTTAACCAACAACTTAAGAGAACTATAATTACATAAAATTTTTGTTCCACCGCATCTGTACCTAAAGTTTACATTTCTGCCCTGTTTTGAAGGAAGAAAGTCGTTCATTTCTTTTATGGGAAATCAAGTAATAAAAATTAGCGCATGCGCCATTCTTTTCTCAAACAGATGGAAGAATTTAAACTTTCATGTGCAAATCTGGAGGAAAATCGTATAGACACCACGGAGAAAGGTAGGGCATCCCAATCCACGAGTTCGCCACCTTCGCCTTCGGCTCGGGCAGGCAATTCCACACGCGGATTGGAACGCCTTACTTTCCTCCCTTGGTGTGTAATATACTATTTTATATCTCATATGTATTTTTTTAATATTTAATACATGTTCTTTTATCGGCCAAGAATTATCTGTTGAAAATATATTTTTTATAAATTTTTTCCATGGCGATGTATATACAACCGCAGTCAATAATCTATAGATGGTTCAAAAAGTGAAAAAGATAAATTTGAAGATTGAGATAAATATTTCAATAATTTAACTTATATTTATGTAAACAATTCTATTAAAAAAATACCCATATAAAATAATATCTGTAAATAAACTAACAAACGGAAAACGAAATAAATGTACGGAACAACAAATAGCAAGAAAAACTCTTATAAGAAAAATGTTTATTGAAGAAAGTACTAAGTTACTGTTTGTATGAATATATAACTGAAAAAACATTATTTTAGTATGTTAATAGCAAACTAGGAATACCATAATCAATCATTTAATTATATTATGAATGAGATGTATGGAACTGATAACTTATGAATTTCAAATAGCTTTTACAAATATTTGAAATTTAACAATATTTTGAAAGATTACTATATTGTATAATCGAAAACTACAATAAAATTAGTTTGCAATTATGATGGCTGCTTCAGTTCATCACTTGTTGTTTTCTCCTTGTTGAATGCTTCTCTTAGCTGCTTGTAAAAAGCAGCTCTCGCGATACTGTTGGCGCTGCGCTTACTGTTGCTCTTCCCACCTGCAATAAAATAAAGACGAATCGTAATCAAATTTATTGATATTTTGGAAATCAGTTGTTGATGTTATTTATAATATGTTTTTCTACTAACCTCGGCCTCGAGGGCGATCGGCGAAGGGCAGCTGTTGATTAAACGACGCCCTATTGTCGTATCTATTGTCTAACAATGTGAAAATTATAATTTGAATGATAGTAAGATAAAATATACGTTTCAAATATGTAGTTCTTTTTTTTGTTGCGAGCAAACTATTCTAGCTTACCGACTTCATACTGCTGCGGATAACTGCTCTTCAGGTAGCGTTGTACTTTATAATCTCTTACTTCTAAAAATAAATAAATCTTGAGTATTTAGTTTATTCTTATTAATTTCATAAGAAATACGTAGAAGCCAAAGCAACAGCAATCAACTAATAAGTCGAAAATAAGACAAATTGACTATGGTGATGTACTTACTGTAACTAGGGTCGGATTGGTAAGAACCAGAATATCCAGCTGAAAATGACAAACAAGAAAAATTTGTTAACTAATATTATAAAAATCAAATAGTTTATCAATTTAATTTTATGAATTATGTCAATAATTATTTTTTGTCTACATTTTTTCATTTACACTGTAAAAGATTTGAAATAAAATTCAAAGTAAATTACGTAAAGACATAATAGGATACAATCTTTGAACTTACAATTGCTTCTAGAATGACTACGATCATGGCTGAATCTTGGTTCTTGTTGGGAGCTCCTGCCTCTTTCATCTAAATAAAATCGTAATTGTATTATGAAACTGTTTCTTATTTATTTTATAACAGCAATATACTGCGTTACAAGTGACACAAGAGCGTATGATAGTTATGAGCGATTATGGAATCCGGAGACTTGAAAGACATGTATGATTTTTTTTCCACATAATTTATAGCCTACGTTAAAGAATAAAAATACTGAGTTTACTCGTTCTATCCTTGTTTTAATACGCCCTTCATGTTCCTGGTATCTATCGTAGAAATACAATGCCGTACAAAAAAAAAATAAAAAAGAAGTAAAATTGATATTCCGATATGAATCATCACGAAATATGTCATTTGAAAAAGAAAAAATTAAAGAAATATTTTTTTTAAGCGCTCTAATGCTGTTATTACGTCTTTTTTTGCCAGAATTCTGCCTTATGGCTCCTATAACACGATGCAAGTGTGGAACTAACACTAATAACATTTGACTGATAACATTTACTTACTGTAACCATAGCCGTCATGACGAGAATCGAAAGATCGCCCTGAAAATACGAAACATGAATTATTCGATAATTTTATGTTAAGAAAACCCATGAATATATTAATTAAAATTTCTCGATTACTATTGACAATTAAACTTTTTATCAACGTTCTCATTACACTGTTAATAATTGACATTAGATTCAGGGTAAATGGTGTGAAGACATTGGCAAGACCAGTTCAGACCAAAGACAAAAATAATAGTCTGATTATTTACTTAGTTTATTTTATGATGTTTTCATATATCACTTATTATGTTAGCATTAGAAATTCATCCAAATTGGAGTATAGGTCGGATTTTGATTTATTTAATTCCTTCAAGTGTACTGAAAATAAATATTACATTAGAATCTTTTGACTTACCACTACTTCTAGAAAGATTACGGCCACGGCTGTAACTTGATTCTTGTCGGGAGCTCCTGCCTCTCTCATCTAAATAAAATCACCATTTTATTATTACATTTATTGTTATTTATTTTATAACCAAACTCTACTGCGTTACAAGTGTCACTAGGACGTATACATAATAATAAGCGTTTATGGGATCCGGAGACTCGAAAGCCATGTTTGTTTTTTTTGTTCCACACAGCGTATAGTTTATATTCAAGATTGAAAATATTGAGTTTGCTCATTCATTAACTTGTTTCTATACGCGCTCAATGTTCCTGGTATTCATCTTAGGAACCACAATAGAGTAAAGAAATTTAAAAATTTAGAAATTTAGAAATTTAAAAATTTTCAATGACATTAAAAAATAAAAAGAATGCAACGTAGTAGTCATTTCACTGAATTACAGAATTTAAAAAAAGTTACGTACAATTTACACCTATTGGAAGTTCGATTTCGTTTGTGAAATAAATTTGAGTTCAACCTATATGTTTATTTTATAATTTGAATTTGAAAATTTTGAATGCTAAAATTCATTCAACAAATTTTGTTTAACTTTCACTTAATAACAAAAACTGTAAGTGATTTTTGTAAAATTTTATATCCCGGTGAAATTACATGTACCTACAGATTTGAACATTTTTCTGGAAATAATCTCTATATTGTCTTTTTTTGAATTGAAGTTTGATTTATTTTTAAATTGATTAATAAAATTTTAGTAGGTTTATGACAATTGAAAGTTATTTCATATTTTGAATAAAAATGCGTGGTCGGGGCACTTCTCAAAAATATCCTTAATATTAATTCTTATGCTGAGACAAATCGCTTTTCTCTTTCGCGATTTTAACCAGCAGCCACCAGAATTCGCGGGTTGAACCCTGGCTTAGGCTGGCCTCTAACAAATTTTTATTTACTTGGGACAGAGCAATGGGCGAGGGTTCTTGCAAAGCAAGGACCCGCACTTATTCAAACTCGGCAACGTTATGAAAAGATCATCAACTTACCTCACGGCTTATTAATTAACAATAGGTTTCTTATAATAAAATAAACTTATCAGTTCTTAAGTAATAATACTATTCTTAATAGACGATTTAATAATTCTTACCAGTAGAATAGGAAAATAGAGAGTGTGAATGAAAGGTAGAGTGATATAAATTTAACTAGAAAATGCAAGTTTATTGCCAATTATAATAATATTCAGTTACTTACAATAAATACTGCGCAATTTACAATGAATGCAATGTCCTCGTAGGTACAGAAAATACAATGGTTCCTCCCAGTGGACTGACGCAGTTATACACAATATTTAATTTTTAACTAATTATAATAATTAATACCGCGAACAATTCGTCGGTAACGCACAATATGATTTATTTTATTCAAACTTGCTTTAGAGTAATTTTAATAAGTTTATAATATTTTATTAGAATAATATTGCAAGTAAAATTGCCAGAATAATAAGTGAAATGATATCAATGTAATTAATAGAAAAGAATCGCAATTGAATACTAGATAACAAGTCTAGACGCTAAGTGATCCAGGATCGAAGTAATTGACCGATAATTGAGGGTCTGGGACTCGCCTCTGAACTATCCCCACTTCACCCCTACGGACATGCGTCGACGTGAAAATTAAGTCATGTGACCATGGCACTATGACGTACTGAATTTAGGCGGCAACGAGACGGAGAAAATTGGGAACCGCAAGGCTGAGGACGACGAAGACAATTCACATTGTCTCAATCCCCCCCACCAAGCCAAGGTTACCCTTTTGAATTTCCGTCTGGGTTGTCCGACTGTAATGATAAAAACTTAATAATATTTACAAAATAATTTCCAGAAAAATTATTTAAAATGTTGCGATCAGATCGCATAGAGAATTGCAAGTAGATTGCCAGTAAAACTTTGATTCAATTTTTAGTGATTGCGAGTTACTCGCCAGTGATGCAAGTAGATTGCCAGTGAGATTTCAAATGACTTGCCAAATAAATCGATCGCAAGCCGTTAGGGATATGAAAAATATCTTCCAACCTAGCCCCAATCTCAGGTTCACCTCGATCCTGGGACCTCGACCTGGATCAGGAAATCTTTACGACTTACAAACTAGAAAATAGAATATATAAGAGAAATGAAAGTAAATTATAAATATTTACACTTAATACTATGTACAAAAGAAAAATAGTAAATTAAATTTTTTTTTTTTTTTGAATATAGCAGCTTCTGTGCTGCAAAACAAAAAAAAATAAATAAAATAAAAAAAAAAAATATAACTTATACTGTTGTCTGCCATCTGCCTCAGGATTCTGAGCTGTAAATGAAAATTATTACAATTGGCAACGATAATTAAATGAGTCAATGAGATGGATATGCGTTAATGTAAGTGTTTATTTAGATGTACATCTAAATCGGTAACGTAAAGGATTAAATAATTTTATTCAGGTTTCTTCATAGATCGCAAGTGATTACGATGGAATCGTTCGATGTCCTCAGGAGTGTATTTTGTTGAGATCCAATCCTTGTACCCCGGGTATCGACGATTACATGCGTTGCAGTGTGGATCAAATAATTGAGTAGGAATTCCACAGCCTTGGCAACGTCCCCGAATGTAATCTTTATAATTCTTGTCGTGCGGACGGAAGCACGTTGCCGTTGTCACTTGATCTTGGTAGCAGACATGGCACATGTCAGGTCGCCATGGTAATTGGCATTCGGCAATTTTATGGTCCCGTTGCCGACAATTTTGGCACGCATTTGAAATAAATAACGACTGAGCTTGGGTCGTTACCGTTTGCGTCCAGGATTCTCTGAGCTCGGTGTGGCATATGCGAGGCTTGACGGTGACACAAATCTTCTCAATGGCTTTACAGAAGGTTGTAAAGTCCATGAAATGAATACCGTTGTGGATTACAACTTGTGGTGTTGAATCGGTGGCAACTGCGGTGGAATTTGATGTCAGAGTCGATGTTAAGCCAGACAAAAATTGTTTGTAGGCGTCTTTGGGTTGCAATGGCACTTCATATTTTGGAGCTGGAGCTGTCTGAGAGTACGGTAACGAATTAGCAAAAGTTACCATCTGAATCTTAGACCTAATATCCTTAGGAATCGCTCCCGAAGCTCGTAATGTCGCTACTTCCTTTTCAGTTAACTCCTGACGAGACATTCGCCTAGCAAGCAACGATGATGGTGGGAATCTGGCGTTTTCCGGCGGTGGACGTTGATAGGCACCCTCACGAATCTTCAGTCCTGGATTCGGACCACAAGCAGAAGCTTGTTGAGCCAGTAATGGTAGTACTGCTTTGTTGTTTGATGTAGTACCCATGTCGTATTCTACTTTAACTGGAGTAGAAGTTGTAGCTGATGTAGTTGCTGTCTGGCAACTAATTTCGGTGACAGTTAGTTTTGACTCCAAATTGATCGCCTGGAGTTTCTGAACCAATTCTTCGGAACTCGGCAGCTTAATCTCTGATATCATTTTCTGGCTCCGTTGGATTTGCTCCGTTAAATGATCAAGTTGTGCCGTGAGGTTAGTAACATGACTTGAGTCTGGTTTTAGAGTAGCGGGAGGCACTTTTAAAGATTCTAATTGCGTTTTGAGTTCAGCAACCTGGTCAGTGTTAGTTTGCATGACAATTTGAAGATCTTCTAATCTCTCATCGACGCGTTCCATCCACTGAACGTCAAACCTTGATACCCCAGACGGTAGGGACGTGACCGCAGGGCGATGACTTATCGCACGGTCAATACGGGCATGAATCTTACTAAATTCATCCTTCATGAACTTAGTTAGAGTCTCAAACATTGCTGATGTTGGTGTTGCAGTTGGACTCGATACGTATAGTGCAGACGATGGGCGACCAAAGTCAAGGCCAGTTGTCGTTTGCCATGGCGGCAACGCAAATCGGGGTCCAGCTGATGTAGCTGACCCAGTAGACCATGTTGGTGATGCTGCGATGGTTGCTGACATTACAGGTGCAGCCGGTGACGAAGTTGGTGTCGTGATTTCAGTAGTAGGTGGTAATTCAGGTGCAGATGTTGATGCAGTGTATAATGAAGGTGATAATGAGTCAGATGATGATATGACTGCATGAATTGATGACAGTTCAGTATCAGATACCTCGGCCTCGGACTCATGAGATGAGGCTTCAGTATCCGATCCTGACTTTCCATGGATTTTCAATTTCATGATGAATGATCTGAAATATATCGATAATAATTAGTTACGTCTTCGAGACCGTCTCGGAATTTTTAAATCATTGTAATAATATGTGCCAATGTCGTTACCGGCATTATCTTGTAGTTCAACTACTAGAGGACTTAAAATTTTTGAGACAATCGCGGGTCCCGAATATTTTGGTGCTAATTTAGCACTATAGCCATCTACTTTTTTGCTTAATTTTTTATTTAAATAATAAACTTGGTCACCGATTTTTAAATCTATAGGAATGTCAGAGAATTTTTGCTCGTGTTGTTTTCGCGTGCGTTCCCGAGCTTTCAACATATTTTGCTCAACAAAATGCCTCAGTTCAACCGCACGGTCCATTCGGGCTTGCCAAACGGTAACGTCAGATACGTCTAGATTTTCAAGAGGATCAGTATCGTTAATCAGTCGTGCGTCACGTCCGTGATTTAAATAAAATGGGGATACACCCAAAGCAGTGTGTACTGAAGTATTGTACGCGAATTTTAAATCATCAAGATGTTCGTCCCAGTCTTTTTGATTTTTACTCGTAAACGCGACAATCATGGGTTTAATTGTACGATTACAACGTTCAACAGGATTTGCACAGGGATGACCGATAGGAGTTGGTGTGAATTTTATATTATATTGACTGATTAGATTAATTATGTCTTTGTTTATAAATTCTTTGCCATTATCTGAAATAATTTGGCAAGGAGGACCCCAGTGATTAAATACAGTCGTCAGGTGGTGTTTTATGATTTTACCAGATTGTTGTTTTAAAGGAAAAATTTCAAGGTAACGGGTGTAAAGATCTTCAATGACAAGAGCGTATTGATTCCCCATAGTTGAACGAGTGTATGGGCCAATTGTATCAATTGAGATGATAGACCAAGGCTGAGTTGGTGGTCTCGTTCCGATGTATCCTTGCGGTTTTGTCTGGTCACTTTTAGTCATTATACAAGTCTCACAAGCTGAAACATATGATGAGACATCTTTAAACATTCCTGGCCAGTAAAAATGATCTCGTATCCGTTGATAAGTTTTGTCAATTCCAAGATGACCTGATTGGGCTTCACAGTGAGCTTTCTCGATGGCTGGACGGATTTCTTGTTCAGTTAGGACGAGTTTCCAAGGATTTAATTCACCAAGTATTTCCTTGACAGCTAATGGACGATAAAAATATAACTTGTCGTTTTCATATTTCCAATCACGATAATTCTCCGGATATTTCTGGACAACTCGGACTTTTTCATTATACCAAGCAGAATTTTGAGCGATTGTACACAGTGATGAAGGATTGGACTCTGAAACAAGTACATCAGCAGCCTCTGGTTCTTCATATCGACGCGAAAGTGCGTCTGGAGCTTCATTTTGTGTACCCCGATAATGGACAACTTCGATGTCATAAGCAGAAATGTCAATTGCCCACCTGGCCAATCTACCTGCTGGATCTTTTAACGAGTGAAGCCATTTCAATGCGGAATGATCAGTATAGACTGTAACTGGTAAACCTTCGATGTAGCCTCGTAATTTCCGTAAGGACCAAACGACAGCGAGGCACTCTTTTTCAGTTGTGGTGTAATTCATTTCCGCTTTATTTAATGGCCGACTTAAACAGATAATTAAATTTTCCCGATCATGTTCTGGATCATACTGAGTTAAAACTGAACCTAACCCAGTGTTGCTGGCATCGGTATATAAGCGATAGGATAAGTCTGAACGTGGTAGTGATAACGTCGCAGCTTTTAACAGAGCTTCTTTAGTTTCCACGAAAGCCTTTTCTTCAACATCTGTCCATTCCCATGGAACTCGAGTACTGGTCAATTTGTTCAAGGGACCTTGAACTTGTGCTACATTTTTAAGATGTTTATGGTACCAGTTGACTAATCCATTAAATCTGCGCAGTTCCTTACGGTTGGTAGGTCGTTTGTAATCTGCAATTGGTTCCAATCGAGCTGGATCAGGTTTCAAACCATCTTCATTAATTATGAAGCCCAGAAAATGAACTTCAGAGCAACCAAAATGACTTTTTTCTTCATTCATTTTTATTCCAGCCTTGCGGAATCCTTGGAAAACTGCTTGGAGAAGAATTTTATGTTCTTTTAAATCATCGCTGATTATTATCCAGTCGTCAAGATATGCAAAGATTTTATTCTCGGCTGAAATATGAGAAAATTGTAGTTTTAATGATTTGATAATTTCTCGACGTACAGTATCGGAAACTTCTTGATAGGTACTGGGTGCGTTCGTCAGACCGAATGGCATGCGAATCCATTCAAATAAACCTCGTCCATCCACGCAAAATGCTGTATATTGACGGCTATTTGGCTCGACCAAGACATGATGAAAAGCATCGCTGACATCGAGTACTGAAATTACTTTAGCACCTTGAAGACTTGATAAAATTCGGTGCATGATCGGTAACGGATAAGCAGACTTTTTCGTTACTCTGTTTAATGGTCGATAGTCAATGCACATACGCCAAGTATTATTTTTCTTCGGTACCATTACCGGTGAGCATGCCCAAGCACTATTGGAAGGCTGAATGTAACCCTTCGCAAGCAACTCATCTACTCTGTCGTGCATGGCTTTCATTACGGGTGGACTTCTACGGTACGGCTTTGTACGTACTGGAGTGTCATCTGTCAATTCGATACGATGTTGAACTACATGTGTTAAACCTAATTGGACTTGTTTATTTTTCTCAAATTCATTTGCTAGGAATTTTTCAAGATCAGCACGTTCAGCTGACGACAGTACATTCAATGATGCTTGGTTAGTAAATCCAGATCTAGAGAAAAATGAATGAGTGACATTACTGGAATTTAATTTCCAAGTACTCTCCTTGGAATTTACTTGAATATCTGCTAGTTGCCAGAAATCAAGACCAAGAATTACTGGAGTAGACAAGTCAGATAAAACACTTAACCAAGTGATGATATCGTGACCGTCAAGTTGAATTTTAAATGGGGCTCCACCACGTGTTTGCGTGGACTTGGAGTTGGCCATAGTTACTCCATGAGTACTAGTGGGATCAGGTGTGAGATCTTGCAGTTGATATTCTTTGATTTGTTCATAAGCAATCTCAGAGATATAGCTGCGCTCACTCCCACTGTCTAGTAATGCTTCAAGTTCATATTTACCGATAGAAATATTGGCAATCATCCGGCTTACGGTTGACGGAGCTTTAAGACTGGCTGAAGAAGTCATATTGCTGAATTTATTATCGTTACTGAGCATTGGCAGTAATGTACTATGTTTATTGTCCGAATTTATTTGGATTGTGAATTTTGGAGCATAGGCAATATTTTCACTCGAATCAGACTGATACTCATCAATCTCTGAGTCATATAAAGGACTAGGATCCTCCCTTAGATCACAGAGAGAGGTATCGTGTGTCTCCGAGCCATTTTCAAGCTGTGTCGCAAGCTGCTGTTCTTCAGTGTCATAGTCCAGTAATGAATTTTGAATTGGTGATTTAAATTGAGTTTTATTTGTTTTATTTTTAATTTTACGCGATGGGGTTGTGGAATTTTTAAGTTTTGATTTTAAAATTTTTACCGAATTTTTTGTTCTGGATTTTTTAATATTTTTAATTTGTTGTGAGGCTTCCGAGCTTGTTTCCCAATTGGTCTCTGCATCTGTCAATTTATCAGTCTTTGATTCCGCTGATCTAGTCGTAATTTGATCCAGAGGCGACGTAAAATCAATTAAATCAACGTCGAGATTTTCTGAGACGTTACCGATCATATCTGGGGTATCAGCAGCAATAGGATAATTGAGGAAGAAATTTCCACGGCTGATAACGAATTCAGGAGCGTCAGGATTTAATTTGGATGAATTAGGTTTACCATCGGTATTTACAATGGGCTTATCCGAGTTATTGTTTGATACTGGAGCCCTGGTAACGTGATTGGTGTCTACCAGGGCGCTCACGCGTTTTTTGGAGTAGATGGTCGGGAACGAAGAGGCAACCCTGCCTTGATACGTAACTCATCAGTTACTGGCCCACAGCAAACCTCAGCGACATGACCAATTTTCCCACAACGACCACAGACAGGAGTTTTTGTGGTATTATGATTCGATACCGGAGTTGAATTGACTTTTACAGGTGACGTATTTGTACTATTTTGATCTAATTTTTCTAAAATAGTTTTCATTAAAGACTCAAAATTATTTAATAAAGCAAAAGACTCCGAATTTGGTTTTGAAGTTTGTGAATTCAGGTTTTGTGAATTTTGAAAATTACCAGGAATTTTATTGTTATTAAAATTATTGTCTCTATTGAAATTATTACTTCTAGTAAAGTTATTGTTTCTATTAAAATTGTTACTTCTATGGAAATTATTTTTACTAGACAAATTATTATTATTATTAGCTGATGACTGTAAAGTTTCCATACTGTTTAATGAATTTAGTTCTGAAGCTTTGATTGAATTTAATTGATTGCGAGTCTTGATTCTACTATTACTGTCTTTGTGAATTTTAAAATGAGGATTCAGTGCATCAGCCGTTGGCTGCCAAGCACTGACCTGTGTATATAATTCTGCATACGTCATAATTTTTGTATCCGCGAACTTTTGTAAAAACTGAGAATTGAATCGCGAGATTATAATTCTAATTTGTTTAGTCTGCGGTAACGGATCTTCTAATTTCGAGAATGCACCTTGCATACGATTAATAAATGCAACTCCTGTCTCGTCGTTGCGTTGTTTGGTCGAGTAGATCTCCTGCAGTACTGACTCATCTGTCTGTTGAACCTGCCAAATTTTAAAATAATCCTTGAAGGTAGACCAGCTGTGGAACAAGCCCTCGTTTTGATAGTACCATTCGAGTACGTCGCCGTTGAGTGTGTTGGTGACGACTGCCTGAAAATTGTCGAGAGAGATCTCATTGCTGATCATCCGCTGTTCAATTATTTTTAGGTATTTCTTTGCGTCAATTGGAGACGATCGGTCACGAGACGGAAACGAGACATTCCAAGATTTGACCAGACGAGTAATATCGTACAATCTCATAGAATTGGACCCATTCATGTTTGAATTTCCCGCTGGAATTGTATATGTATTATACCAGGCTGACGGCTGTGTATGAGGATATGCTTGGGCTTGTGAGTGTGTATTTGTAAATGCAGGTACGTTATTACTGCTGAGTGGATGTGTGTACGTGTACGGGAGTGTTGGCTGAACGTTCATATGCATTGGTAACGTATGAATTGGTGGTGGGACCACTGGGTGCGCGTACGGTTCACGCGCAGGCAAGCCAGGCATGGCGAACTGCTGTCCGTTCGCTTGCGTTGCCGAAATGGGTGCATGTGGATGTGTGATGACTGGGCGAGTAGAGAGGGGATTTGCTGCTTGTGATGTCACAGTGGCAGCAGGGAATAACTCTCTCGGCATCCACATACTTGATGTGTCGGGTCGAAAAGATGGGGGTGGCAATTGAGCACCTGGGGGTCGCAAGACCGTGCTCGATATACGCAGCAAATGCTGACGTTCTGCCCGCAAAGCTTCAATTTCTGTCTGAAGGCCCGAAACCACATTTTGCAATACGGCAACGGAGGTCGTATTTTGAGGTTCCGAAATTGGCACAATCCCACTAACGTTGTGATGGTGTATATTCATAGTGTCACCCGAACTAGTAATAGGGACATCGTTATTATTATTTATGACTTGACTTTGGGTACAGAGGGTACTGTTGTGTACGTCATCGTTCTGCGTAAGATCAACAAGATCTTCCACCGCGCTCGATGTAGTAGGAAAGTGTATAAGATTGTCAAAATTATTGGCCGAGGTAACTGGGAGAGATGGTTGCGAGATCGGCGTTCTCGGTAGCGTCATTTTGGCGGTAAACTGTCTCAGTAAATTCTTTTAAAATAATGATTTATTAAATTTTATTATTGATAGATTTTATTTAATCCGAGCTGATAATAATCTTGTCGGATTATAAATTAATTTATTTAATCAGGAATTATTATTTTACAAATCTTCTTAAAACTGTAAAGATTATTTATTTATAAATTAATAATTTATTTAAGTTATTAAAATTTTTGATGACTAATAAATTTTTGTATATTACTTTAATGACTTATTTTGGTTATTGAAATTTTCAATGACTCATAAAATTTTATTTATTACTGCAAGGATTGTATCGATAATTTACTTAAGTGCTTAGTTTATTTAGAGACAATTTTGTCGAGCAAAAGATATTTTATTTTAACCGGAAACGAATATAGTAATCTTTTGTATTGTAACGAAAGTTATAAATCTCTTCGTTTAGAAAATATTCGACCCAAAGATTTATTTTAATATTTTAAGTATTTTATTTTACTATTTACTTCGAGTTGTCTTTGTGCGTAAGCAAAGAATCATAAACTGTAAAGGAATAAATACTAGCGTCTCGGGTTACGACGCGTGTAGCTAGTATACGCTCAAGGTCAAAATATAACGAAATTCTTACAGGAACGATACCAGCACACAATATTACAATGATAAATACTTTAAAATGAATAATTTAAAATAAGTAGCATAAATAATTAATCGATAAATGAAATAAATAAAAGAAGCAATTAAATATTTTATAAAATTTTGATGCGGATGATAAATGAAAAAATGAAATGAAACGATGAATGTAGAGAATTTAAAATTTTATACTGGTAAGAAATTTTTGAAATTATCAAAGAAAAGTTTTATGGAAATTTTTACAATGAAGCCGTGAGAAAAATTGATAAAATTTTCTATTGCCCGTTTGAACTACTGCAAAGTCCCTGTTCGAGCGCCAGTTGAGACAAATCGCTTTTCTCTTTCGCGATTTTAACCAGCAGCCACCAGAATTCGCGGGTTGAACCCTGGCTTAGGCTGGCCTCTAACAAATTTTTATTTACTTGGGACAGAGCAATGGGCGAGGGTTCTTGCAAAGCAAGGACCCGCACTTATTCAAACTCGGCAACGTTATGAAAAGATCATCAACTTACCTCACGGCTTATTAATTAACAATAGGTTTCTTATAATAAAATAAACTTATCAGTTCTTAAGTAATAATACTATTCTTAATAGACGATTTAATAATTCTTACCAGTAGAATAGGAAAATAGAGAGTGTGAATGAAAGGTAGAGTGATATAAATTTAACTAGAAAATGCAAGTTTATTGCCAATTATAATAATATTCAGTTACTTACAATAAATACTGCGCAATTTACAATGAATGCAATGTCCTCGTAGGTACAGAAAATACAATGGTTCCTCCCAGTGGACTGACGCAGTTATACACAATATTTAATTTTTAACTAATTATAATAATTAATACCGCGAACAATTCGTCGGTAACGCACAATATGATTTATTTTATTCAAACTTGCTTTAGAGTAATTTTAATAAGTTTATAATATTTTATTAGAATAATATTGCAAGTAAAATTGCCAGAATAATAAGTGAAATGATATCAATGTAATTAATAGAAAAGAATCGCAATTGAATACTAGATAACAAGTCTAGACGCTAAGTGATCCAGGATCGAAGTAATTGACCGATAATTGAGGGTCTGGGACTCGCCTCTGAACTATCCCCACTTCACCCCTACGGACATGCGTCGACGTGAAAATTAAGTCATGTGACCATGGCACTATGACGTACTGAATTTAGGCGGCAACGAGACGGAGAAAATTGGGAACCGCAAGGCTGAGGACGACGAAGACAATTCACATTGTCTCAATGCATGTACAAATAAACATATACATATATTTATATTTATGCACATAGGTCCGTAGACAGATATTATTTTTTTCATGTTATTAAAGTTTATATAATATTTTGAATAATTTTACCTTCCTCGACGGCTGTTTTTCCGACTTTGCCTGTTTCCGAACTTTTATCAATTGCCGCAGGATCCGTTTTTTCTAAATTGTTGCTATCTTTCGTGTTCTTGTTGTTTTTGACTACCTTAGTCAATTCTTCAAATTTTTTATCAAAAACACTTTTCATTTTTGCTAGTACTTTAACCAGACTCTTTACTTGAATTGTTCCTTCCACAATCAAATCTAAAACACAATAAAAATTTTAAATAATTATCAAAAAAATAGCACAAGTTTATGATATGTTTATATATTCATACCATCCTTTATTAAGTCATTCCCAAAAATTTCTCCCCCCCCCCCTACATTTTAAAAGAACTTTCAATGACATTCAAAAATGAAAAGAAGGCAATGTAGTAGTCATTTCACTGAGTTACAGAGTAAAAAAAAAAAATTACGTACTATTTATACCTATTGGAAGTTCAATGTTGTTTGTGAAATAAATTTCAGTACAAACTAAATGGTCATTTTATAATTCGAATTTGAAAATTTTGAAGGCTAAAATTTATTCAACTTATTTTGTTTAACTTTTACTTGATAACAAAAACTGTAAGTAATTTTTGTAAAATTCTATATCCCGATGAAATTACATGTACCTAAAGATTGGAACATTTCTCTTGAAATAATCTCTACGTTGTCTTTTTTTGAATTGAAGTTTGATTTATTTTTAAATTAATTAAGAAAATTTTAGTAGGTTTATGACAATTGAAAGTTATTTCATATTTTGAATAAAAATGCGTGGTCGGGGCACTTCTCAAAAATATCCTTGATATTAATTCATATGCATGTACATATAAACATATACATATATTGATATTTATGCACATAGGTCCATAGACAGATATTATTTTTTTCATGTTACTAAAGTTTATATAATATTTTGAATAATTTTACCTTCCTCGACGGCTGTTTTTCCGTCTTTACTTTTTTCCGGACTTATATCAACAGCAACAAGATGCGTTTTGTTTAAGTTGCTGTTATCTTCCGTGGTTTTATCGTTTTCGATAGCCTTCAAAGCATCTTCAACTCGTTGGTTAATATCATCCTTCATTTTTTCTATTTTCTCAATCTGATCTTCTAGGTGAATTATTCCCTTCACAATTAAATCTAAAACATAATAATCGTTTGAATCATTATAAATAAATAGCACAAGCTTATGATATGTTTATATATTCATACCATCCTTTATTAAGTCATTCCTAAAAAGTTCTCCCCCTCCCCCTCCCACATTTTAAAAAAATTTTTAATGACATTCAAAAATGAAAAGAAGGCAACGTATTAATCATTTCACTGAGTTACAGAATTTTAAAAAAAATACGTACAATTTATACCTATTGGAAGTTCAATGTCGAGAAATAAATTCGAGTTCAACCAAAATGTTTATTTTATACAGTACAACCTCGTTATAAGTTACTTGGTTATAAGTTACTTCCCCTCTATTTGTTTTCGCTCGTCTCGAAATACTACCCCCACTCCAGTTCCACTAACGCAGTTTTTCGGTTGTCTTGAAGATTTTGCTTCTGCAGTCCTTTTATAAGTTACTAAAGTATGTGCGTACAGATAAATGACAAACGTCGACTAACTTATAAAAGGACTGCAGACACAAACACGAACACGTTGCATACATATGCAGAAAACTGAGCGATCACCGAGTAAATGATAAGAGTAGGGGAAAGCTATTTCCAAGAAATTTTTCTATATCCCGGTGAAATTACATCTACCTAAAGATTGAAACGTTTTCATAGAAATAATCTCTACGTTGTCTTTTTTTAAATTGAAGTATGATTTATTTTTAAATTGATTAATAAAATTTTAGTAGGTTTATGACAATTGAAAGTTATATCATATTTTGAATAAAAATGCGGGGTCGGGTCACTTCTCAAAAATATCCTTAATATTAATTCTTATGGATGTACATGTAAACATATGCATACATTTATATTTATGCGCATAGGTCCATAGACAGTTATTATTTTTTTCATATTATTAAAGTTTATATAAAATTTTGAATAATTTTACCTTTCTCGACGGCTATTTTTCCGTCTTTACTTTTTTCCGGACTTATATTAACAGCAACAAGATGCGTTTCTTATAAGTTGCTGTTATCATCCGCGGTCTTATCGTTCATTACTTCTTCGGTAGCATTTTCAACTTTTGTGCTAATATCACACTTTAGTTTTTCCAGTACTTCAATCCGGCTCATTAGTTCCATTATTCGTTCCTCGTTCGAAACTAAAACATAATAATTGTTTTGAATGATTACCAAAAAAATACCACAATCTTATGCTATGTTTACATGTATTTACCGTTTTCTGTTCATATAAGTATATACATATATTATTATTGTTAGGATTCAGGTCCATGATACCTGAGGTTTTTTGTGTATTTATTTATATATATATATATATATATATATATATATATATATATATATATATATATATATATATATATATATATATGGATAAATATATATATAACCATATATAAGTAGACGGATACATTGATAGATATTAAATTTTTATAGATTATATTTTTTATAATTTACCGTTTACGTTGTCACAATTATGTTTTTCTGTAACTCGTTCCTCCTTGAGTTCCGCTTCAATCGAAGTTTTCAGTTTACATATGTAATGTAACTGCCTTTTCAAAAGTATTAAATATTTTGATTTTTCTGAAAACACATATATTAATGAAGTTTGGTCTATATTATTTTATAAATATTTATAACAACAAGAAATAATATACTAACCCATTATTATGTTTCAACTTTTTCGGTGTTGCTTACGTCGTACACAATAAGACAATGGCACACGACACAAGGTATAAAACACAAGAGTCATTAAAAAAAAAACGGTTATTAGTCGAATGGTAAAACAGGATCACTCAATGTTACCAATTACAAGTGTGAACATTGTTTACTGTCTCTTTCCTTACTGTCTGACTCGACGACTTTGAAGCGCGCCACTTTGTGCGCACGACACGAGGTATGTAGGAAGAAAGTATATTGCCTTCATTCTACGTGCGATGCGATAGATGTTGCAGTTGAATGAGAGATAGACGATATTTACTTTATTTCTCATTGGCAGCCATGTTGAAGCGCGTATATTGGTGGATTTAAAATTCCTTGGTGTGAAAAATTTTGATATTTTTCGTCTACTTTCAATCTGGAGATTTATGGCTAGTTCATAAAATTTTTCAATAGCGATAGATGTTTCAGCATAATTGCTCATTATTTATTAATTAATAAATAAATCTTTTTTTTTTGGTGATGGGACGAAAAAAATATAGGAAAAATTAATGCCAATTATTTACTGATTAACAAATTAAATATTGCATTATCTTGTATTATTTATTTATTGAATAAATAAGTGAAAACTTAATTAGCTCTCTATTCGACAAAAAAAAAATATTACTTTTATCGGTTGACAAATTTTATTTATTTCGAAATCACCCTGGAGTTAGCCCACATCCAACATTTTTTAAAATAAAAAATTCCTAACTTTAAGAAAAACAATTTTTTTTAGATATAACAAAAATACTCGTGTTTATTTTTCCAAAATTAAGACGAGTATTTTTTTAGTTTAGTAAAAAAATTATCATCTTCGTTGTAATTCAAAAATTACATTTTAAATCATTTATTTCTAGGTTATAAATTGATACGAAAATAAAAAGCGTGCGCTGTTTACTCAACAATTTTCGAAATGTACACGAGTATTTTTTTATTTTTTCAATTACCAATTCTCATTCCTGAAGTTAGCTAACATTAAACATTTTTTAATTAAAAAAGTCTCTAACTTTTGAAGAAAAAATTTGTTGCTTTAAATCGAAAAAAATGCTCGTGTACATTTTTTTGTAATTGAAACGAGTAGTTTTTCAAATATAAAAATATATAAATATAAAATTTATAATTTGAAAACTAAAAATTTGATCATGTATTTTTTGGTTATAGATTAATATCGATAATAATATATGATGATAAATATCGTAAAATATATATATATATATATATATATATATATATTAGACTGTTTCAAATTAGGGGTCTATTTTTATTTTTTTGATGAACATTGAAAAATCGAAAGGGTATCTTAAAATATGGTGACAGTTAAAATTTGAGCTCTTAATATTGATATTTAGAGGTGGCTATTGGTAATTTTTGATTTTTCATTTAGTAACATGGTAAAAAATACATAACTGCCGAAAAATTAAAGATACAAAAAACCTCTTCTCAAACATTTTGTAGCAAA